>VWYO01018201.1:133562-144533 GCA_013400275.1 Rhadina sibilatrix | reverse complement strand
ACGACTCAAATCCAAAATTTCTATCAAGTCACATGAATCCCAAAGAAAAAGCTCAACAAATATATATATATTTATATATATATTTAGATATATATACTTATATTTATAAATATTTACAAAAAATGACAAAAAATTTATCATACACATACAGTCCATGTTAATTACTGTCTTGTACATGAGGGCTAATAAATCCACGATTTCTATAAATCAAAGTTACTCAATATAGAACCTGTCAAAGCATTTCTTTCTATCATATCTCATCTAGCTTCACAGTGGTTTGACCCAAACCATACTGAAACTTTTACAAAATAAAACTAACCATGGCCGAGAAGCCCAAATTTAAAGGAGCACATCACATCACAGCTTGGTATTGACAAATCCCAAGAAGAAAATAAACTCACCAACATTCTAAAATCAGCATGAAAGCTAACACCAAATTAAGTCATTGTGCCATTCCCTTCCAATGAGATACATATTTCATTATATATTCTATTTCATCTGACAACCATAATTTTATATCAAATAGGAAAGATTTTCTTTCATGGAAGGAAAAATTAAAATTCAGATGTATCTATCAGTACATAATGACAGAAGATAATATCCATTTAAGCTACTAAATTCAGTGACTAAAATCAATTCCCTGCTTGTTAAGCAGTTGAAAGGTTTAGAGTAGTAGGTTTTATTTATTCTAACTACATTTTAATTTTGTACATAGTTCTCCAAAGAAATCTACCCTGTCTCTATTTCTACTGATTTAAAAATGTATGAAGATTGAGATGTGTCATCTTTTGTGCAATTTCGTCTAGTAAAGTGGTTTGCTTTAAAGGGACGTAAAAAAAGTTCTATGCAAGTGTAAAAGGAAACTCCTAGAACTACTTTGAGTTACAAAACAAAATTATATCTTGTTTCAAACATACAGGAAGAATGTCAGTGTCTGCAGCATCAGGGAAATGGACTTCAGAATAGTTATTCCCAAACCTACATGGCTAAAGCCTTCTGTTGTGAACCAAAGAGCCTCTTTTGATAGCCTTGTACTGATTAATGCTCCTTCAGGTCATGAAAAGAAGCACTCACAGACATTCTTCTGCTGGCCCATTCCATCAAAACCCATCCAGCAGTAAGATGTAAAACTAGCCTGGTTATGTTTTATATCATTCCTATGAAACGTGCAGTTTCAAAGTTGGTCTTTCAGGTTATTGCTGGTACACAATGAGCCAAGACAAGATGACCTCCTCAGTGAAAATGAGTGTTGTTTTTAAGAAGTATTTACCGTTAATGTAGAGGAGAAAAGAAAATCTAATTACATTGACATGAAGAATTGCAGCTGATTTTCAAGAACATGTAAGAGTGGGGAGCATGCACATTTAGTTTGCCCTCTGGTGGCCAATTCCAACGCTGGCTACATTTAGACAAGGATGCACTTCGGGATCAATGTCATTGAAAGGCAGTAGGTGCATTACAATTACTTTTAAAGTTCTTCATCTAACCCCTTATATATTTTTAGCACACAACTGCAGCTGCTAACTTGGCATTCCTTCTACAGTTTCCAGCTACATACTTTTGAGAATCTACCAAACCACTGGTACAGATCCAGTCATTGGCCAGGTTTAAGATATTTTAAAAACTAACAGAATGTAACTTCTTAATCTACTGGGAAGATAAAAAGGTACAAATAGAGGGCAGAGAGTTTTGAAGGACAGAATAACAAATTGATTTATGACACTAGAATTCAGTAAATCAGAAGATAAAGCAGAACTCCAGAGAAAATTACTGGAATTTCTCAAAAGCACTTGTGAATTTGTCGGTATTAGGTAAGTGACAGCTACCACTCAAAAGAAAATTATTACCACTATGCACTTCTAAGTGTAGAATTTGATTCAGTTGAATCCTTGAGAACATTTCTTGCAAGAGATTGATGAAAAAACTCACAGCAGAACAGAACAAACCTGAAATAATCTGTAGCTAATAAGATGTCAAATGAGGTAAGAAGTCATAGATTCTGTAGAAGATCAGGTCTAACTGCTGAATAGAAATATCACTTTAAAAATTTCATGACTTTGGGTTCTAGACAAACACTTAGTCTGATAAGCATTATTTGAGAATATGTAATTCTCTGTGATTCTCAGCAGCAACACATCAAGTTGACCAGTATGCAGCAGGAGATCAAGCTACTTAAAAAGAAAAAAAAAAAAATTCCTTTCCATTTTCTTCTCCCTAAATTGCAATCATCTGAAACAACCATATGCCTCAACCACACACTTCTCATCAAATCCAAGATTAATGTCATCCTTCTTTGTAAGCAATTAGCCTGGTAGATTCTCAAAGGGGTTTTCTTTTGCACAAAGAGTTTCAAGTATATGAAAATTTAAAAGAACTTCAGAATTCAAGGGTTTGCTTAAAATACAGACTTTATTTGCCAACAGCGTTGACATTAACAGTTTATTCCAATGAAGACTTCAGACAATCCTGCAGCCCCATTATTGCAATATCCAACAAAAGTATTCTGATTGCAAACATTCAAAAAGCTATCAATTCTGCCTCACAGGTTAAATAAATGCACAGAGGCAGCTGCCTGAGGACTTGGAAAGACCAAAAGTGAGATGAGAATATATTACCCTCTAATGACTGCCTACCAGCTAAAGAGAAATGGTAAATAACTGCTTTTGTATTTTGTAATACAAAATACAGCCAAATAAAGGGGGAATTCCTATGTGCAACTAAGTAGGGGAAAAAAACCTAATCAACCCCCCAAAAATTCCAGTGACTCAGGTAGTAAGACATATTACTGCACCTGAGCCAACTACTTAGTCTAAAACAGCCTACAATGAGCATGGCCTCAAACTTACAAAGACTTTTTCAGCAATTGGTTTTCTAGATGAATTAGGGAACTGTAGATGGAATGATGAAATAATTACCTTCTTTAGTTGCAGTCATTTAACTGCACTGGAGATTTGTAACATCTTTTCCCTTACATCACTTTTGTCAGAAATCTGACTATTTGATTTGTACAGTGAAAGATTTATGAAGGAAAGAACTGATGCAACTCTGATAAAGCCTGTATTATTATTGGCTGCTGCTCTGAAGTGCCTTTGTACCATTTCAAAATGACAGCATCATGCTTTTGTGGCTTTTGCTTTTTTATCTTAAGTAGTTTTGATACTTAAGTACACGGTGGAGTAAATGGACAGTCTTTTTGTTATAAAAGAACAGATTTGGAACAGACAAGTTACACAAAGCCTTCCCTTTTCAGGTGTATCTTTCATACATGCAAAAAGGATTACAAGCTAGACATTTGTTAGCAACATAAGCTACTGTAAAAAAATTCATGAGAGGGGAAGAGTGAAGAACACCCCAGAATATCTGCCTGGCTTTTCTTCACACAGTTCTGTAATATGACAATCTAACCAATATCCAAGGGAAGAGTCATTTTACTAGTCCTGATTCAAGGTTTCTTCACCGGTCACATTAATTGTAGCATTGAAATAACTCTCTTTTTTAAATAAGTAACCTTTTTAAATTTTCATTTCTTTCTTTTCAGGAGTAATGTGACAGTTTCCCATCCATTCTCTAAGACTTTGTGATGTTTTGCAAAATATAAAGTAGAAAAAAATACCATTTTCTTTTTGACTGTATACACACTTTACAAGAAAAACATACCTACACACACAGTCAAAAGCAATCCTTTGTTTAGAACTCAGATTAATCTAGATCTGTAACAACCCAGAATAAGAAACTGGCCACTGAAAGAAGATACAAAAGTAGAACTGGAGCTCATCCTAACAATACTGATTATGTAATGCTATTAGACAATAGGAGCATTCTATACAGATTAAAAATATTGCCAAGGCTCTTCAGAACAGTTATTTACTCTCAATGGGATTAGAGAATATTTAGGTTCACTAGGGAAAAGTACACATCCAGGAGGAAAAATATGACTTCTACCACCAGATGGTCACAGCTCTGTATAACAAAAACTCTGAAAAAAAGAACTTAGGACTTGCCAAGAACTAGAGAGCTCATCTTCAGGCTACCCTAATATAGGAGAAGGCACAAATCTAAAGCCTGAGGGTACATTCAATTTGAATAAAAAGAGTCAGACTTCAGAATAAAAGACTACTTTGCTGTAAAATTACTTTGACATGTGGCATTAGTGGATAAACTGTTCTCTGTAAGGACAACTGCAATCTATTAATTTTAAATTACTCCAATGAAATGGCACTGGAGGTTTTAAACAAAATACAATTTCTGACTCCATACAAATACCACATTTTTTCTAGTTTCACTGAAGAAAACAGGAAGATGGGACTAAACCTATTTGTAACCTCCTCCACACTTACAAAAAAAAAGGGAAGTTTCAAGAGCATCAAAAAGCAAATTGGCAAGTGTATCAAAGTTAAATGAACCTCATACAGACTGAGGCATTAGGATCTATAGTTAACACTTCCTGTCCCAGTCAGACTTTTGAAAAGGTTGCTGAAACACTCAAAAAATAGAAGATATCATAGAAGCATAGAACGTTTTGGGATTAAAGAGATCTTAAAGATCATCTGGGTCTAACTCTCCTGGCATGGATGGGGAACCTTTATATAGACCAGGTTATGCAAGGCCCTGTATAGCATAGCATTCAACACTTCCAGGGATGAGGCATCCACAGCTGCTCTGGGCAGCATTTTCCAGTGTCTCACCACCCTCACAGTAAAGGATTTATTCTTAACATCTCATCTAAACCTCCTCCATTTCAGTTTGAAGCCATTCCGTCTTCTCCTATCACTACATGGCCCTTGTAATAACTCCCACTTCAGCTCTTTTGCAGCCCCCTTTAGGTACTGGAATGCTTCTCTAAGGTCTCTCCAGAGCCTTCTCTTCCCCAAACTAAACAACTCCAAATCTCTCAGCCTGTCTTCACAGGAGAGGCACTTCAGGCCCCTGACCATTTTCACAACCCTCTTCCGGAGTTGTTACCTTTCATCCATGTCCTTCCTATGTTGGGGGCCCCAGACTTGGATGTAGAATTCCAGCCAGGACATCATGAGAGTAGAATAGAGCAGGAGAATTTCCCTTCTCAGTCTGCTGGACATGCGTCTTGTGATGTGGATGCCCAGGATATGGTTGGCTTTCTGGGCAGAAAGTGCACATCAATGGATCATGTTGAGCTTCTCATCCAACACACTGAGTCCTCCCCAGGGTGCTCTCAGTCCATTCTCCACCCCCTCTGTATTTGTGCTTGGGGCTGCCCCAGCCCAGGTGCAGGACCTTGCACTCAGCCTTGCTGAATCTCAGGAGGTTCACACAAGCCTGCCTCTGAAGTCTGTCCAGGTCCCTCTGGATGCCATCCCTTCCCCCAGCATTATGATCACACCACACACAGCTCAGTGTTGTTGGCAAACTTACTGAGGGTGCCCTCAATCCCACTGTCCATGTCAACAACAACAATGTTTAACAGCACCAGTGCCAACACCAACCCCCAAGGAATGCCAACCATCTCCATCTGGACATCAAGATGTTGACCACAACCCTTTTAGTGCAGCCATCCAGCTAATTCCTGATTCCCTGAGTGATCCACCCACTGAACATGTCACTCCAGCTTAGAGGTTACGACGCTGTGCAGGACACTGTTGTATGCTCTTCACAGTTCCCAGAAGATGGTATCAGTTGCTCTTACTGTATCCACATTGCAATCCCATCACAGAAGGCCATTTGGGCCGTCACCAATCAGCTAGAGTTTCCAGGAGGAATCAATTACAGTTTTCACAAGGAATTTCTCCATGATCTTGCTGGACACTTAGGTAAGATTGACTGACTGACCTGTGGTTTCCAAGGTCTTTCTTATCTCACGTTTTAAAAATGAGGGTTAGGTTTCCCCTTTTCCAGAAGGAACTTCACCAGACTCCTGATATGATGCATAGTTGCTTTGCCACTTTCTTGGATGGTTCCCACAGGACCCACATCGTATCTCATCAGGTCCCATGGATCCTTGGTTTCCTTAGATGATCTCATATCATCTAAGTATGATATTAGATACTTATATCTAATAAGTATCTAATTATTAGATACTTATTATCTAATAATCATAGCTATGTTTGAGTTGTGTTTGAGTTTACCAAGGGACAACCTGTTGTTGCAGGCCTCTTGGTGATTTTGCAAAAATTTTTCTTCGTTGGGGTGCAGCGCTTCTGACTTTGGAGGATTTGGTCCTTGAATATCAACCAGCTTTCCCGGGCTCCTCTTCTCTCCAGGGCTTTAGCCCAAGGTAGTCTGCCAATCACATCCCTGAAGAAGGCCAGCTCTGGAAGTCCAGGGTAGCAAGCTTGCTGTGCATCTTCCTCTTGAATCTTGAACTCCACCACTTCATGGTTACTACAGCCAAAACGGCCCTTCAGATTCACATTCCCCATCAGATCCTCCTTGTAGCTGAGAATAAGGTCCAGCAGAGCACCTCTTCTCATTGGTTCCTCTATCACTTGGAGAAGGAAGCTGTCATCAATGGATACCAGGAACCTCCTGGAATGCTTACACCCTGCTGCATTATCCCTCTAACAGGTATTGGGTTGGTTCAAGTTCTGTGTGGGAACCAGGGTTAGTTAAAATGAGGCCTCTCCTATCAGTCCATAAAGGGCCTCATCCCCTTAGTCTTCCTGGTCAGGAGCCCTGTAGCAGCCCCCCACTACAATGTTACCTGTCCCTGCCCTCCTTTTAATCCTGACCCATAAAACTCAGTCAACTCCTCATCTGTCCCCAAGTGGACCTCCATGCACTCTCATGGACACAGAAAGTTACATCCCTTCCCCATCTCCCTTGCCTGTCTTCCTAAAGCCTGTATATTTCCATTCCAACACCCCAGTCATAGGAGCCAACAAAGAACATCGCTGCAATGCCAAAAAGATCACAGCCCTGTGGGTGTGCACACACCTAACACTTTGTTTAATTCTAAGCTACGTGCACTGGCACTTAAGCTGGGCCCCTATGAAGTTGACTTACTGACTAGAATTCTTTTGTGCTGCCCTTGAGGTCCTCTCCTGTTGCACTACATACCCTCTCCAGCCTCTGGCTTCTCCTCTAGCTCTGGTATCAAAGTGTTAAGAGGCAGATGGATTGCAGCTCCCCTTTCCCAGCAACTTTAGCTCAAAAGCTCTCTTCACCGCCTTAGCAAGCCTGTTACCAAAGGTACCCTTCCATGTCTAAATTCATCTGAAGAAACACTAAAGAAATAAAAAGTAAACTCTTAGATTGTCCTGAATACAATACAATTATTCTTTGCTTTTAAACACAAAATCATTTATGATCATACTAACATCTTAGTTCCTCTGAACAATACAGAGCACCAATTTTAATTCACATGAATGTATAAAAGCGTTACTCGGTATTTAAAACAGCACTTACTCCCAACTGTTCAAAACTTCTTTGCTCACTTTACTCCACTAAGCAAAACTTCCATTTAATGCACTCAAACTGCTTTCTAAAATTATTTTACATTTTACATATAATGCAGTCTACTTTGAATTCTTCTTTCCAGATTATCTTCCTGAGTATACCCTGTTGCCCAAAATCACTTTAATTTTATAAGCTAAAGACATGCATTCTTAAAGTCCAAAATAAAAGACTTTCTGACTAGTTAGAAAAATAAATTCAAATCACTGAATGTTTGCTAAAAGAACTACACACACACCCCTCCTCTATTTTGGCTGGAGAAGAAAGAATGTTTTTTTTTAGTCAGGATGTTTTGGGTGTTAATAAGCCACCAAAACTCGTTCTTAGCCTGATGCCTCTGCCTTGGCTCCCATCCCCCTTTCTAAAACAAAGTCCCTTACTTTACACTCTACATTCAGAAAACTCACACTTTGAACTCTCATTGCCTCTGAGGCTAAGGCTGTGTAGGACAAGAAAAAAATATCTGCAGTGAAAGCTGCTTCATATCAGAAAATATGGTGGAAGTGTCCCAGTATCTATTTTTTTCAATGTTTGCGATATTTGGGGCTAAAATCTCAAGCTTTTATCTTTGCATAGGTAGTTTAATACCCTGTGCAATTCTCTTTTTCCTTTTTTACTCAAAAACAAACAATAATGCAAAGCCTACAGGTTTCACAGTATTTTTGGTATGTACAGTAGGAACTTCCTAAATACTATATAATGCATTCCTAGATAACTGGAGTATGGCAGCTAGTATACATACTAGTTTTGTTCACTTCATTTCTTGTTTTCAGGTTTTTCTCCATTTCTTTCTTGTTTTCAGATTTTTCTCCTTTTATCCTTTCTGGCTTTCCTATGCAAGGATATATCTGTATATTTTACCTCGCATTTGTGTTCTTTTCACATAATTTATGAAGTTAAGGGTTCATTTAAACTCTGGCCTTATCCGTTTTCATTTCCCCTTCTGAATTTACTACTGATCCTTCAATTCATTACTCTGATCAGCAGCTTTTGAAGGTTCTCCCTGAAACTCTGGAATATAAATGGATGTGGTTAGTTGAGTGATAGAAGAACAACTCAGCTACAAAGCTACACTTCCTTAACAAACGACAGCACACCTAAGAATGTTCTTGCTGTAGCTCCCTGGAGAAACCAATACCCACTCTGCAGACTGCAGCACTACTGCAAAAACAGAATTTTTGACAAAATATATACGCCTATGCCTCCTTCAGAGAAATTACTGTAACACAGCACACGTGGGGCAAGGGAAAGTGTTCTGAAATATTCATATCCAGAGTGCATTAATCAGCATGGTCTTCAAGGACCCATAGCACACTTAAGTACTCTAAATATTTCCAAGAATTTCAGATCATGCCTTTTATCATATATAAATGTCCCCACCATTTATAAAACACACTGCAATATTTCATGTTTCAACAAGCTAATCTGAAGATCAGATACTTCTGTGAGAAAAAAAAAAAGAGAAAAAATTGATTAAAAGGATATAATATATCTTCTCTAACAGAGGTGGGGTCATTAGAAGGTATTGCTGTTTATAAAGTACATCAATTTACCAACGATTTCATTGAACATGAAAGGATAGGAAAAAAAATCCAGAAAAGTTCCTGATAGGATTAGGATGATAGGAATAGGTGATAACTATTTTATACTTCAGGAATAACCTCAAATGTGATTGGAAGTAGAAGGGTGTTGAAACAAAATAATTCATTTTTTAGTAACTACATAATAGCTATACATGTCAGGGTAAAAGGTTTTCAACTTCTTTTAGCAGTATAATGCTGCACTGTAAAAATAAAATAATCTACACATAAAACACGTCTTCTACAGCAGTTTCAATACTTTATTCTTCACACACTGAATTTATAGAATAAGAACTATCTAAACATTAACTTGTACAAAACACTTGTACAAAATTAGAGACTAGTATCACACTAGTACTAGTTGTACCTTCTTTTAGCACTTAAAAATCAGCTGTTCCATCTGTACAAAGCATCTAGGACAACTAGTCTTCCTGACAGAAAAAGGTGACCACTTTGAAAGGATATGTCACACACAAAATCATAACAAAAAACTGTTTGAAGCAGACACTTGTCTCCACTTACCATATAAAATAAGTCTGCAGAGAACATGCTTATGCTAAACTTCTAAATTACTGCAGTTAGGCAAGATGAGTCCCTGCTTCACCTTCTGAACAACCATTTCCCTTTTCAGTAGTCATTTTGCCAAGCAAGGAAATCCTGATTATCACCCAACAGACAAACTCAGTGCTTTCCCTGCACAAGTTTTCTTTGTTTTGCAAAATTTATCCAAAAAGAACCATGTTTTCCAAACATGGCTATTTTAGAAGGAATGGGAAAGGGAAAATGCTTTTTGGTGCACCTTTTCTTCCCTTCCAGTTGCAGTACTGTGGCATTTTAAATCTAGGTAGCAGATTTAGGCTGGAAAACTAAGCAACACCACACAACAAGGAACAATACATTACTATCACAGTTGATTCAACCTCCATCAGAATTGGCTTTCTGCAAGCTAGCAAAAATAGTTCATTTACATCTGGGTTTTTTTTTCTCTGAAAAAAATGTTCAAAAATCTTTAATGTTGATATTTTTCTAGGCAAAACAATTCATTATCTCAACTTGTAACATAGTAATATCTAATTTACATTCTATTCCTAAGGAAAGGCAAATTAATTTCTAGCCTCAGGTGCTGGTGAAAATAATATTCATAATTTATAAGACTTGAAAAAGAGAAATAGCTGAAATGTAAGGCTAGAAATCAGGTAGGGAAAATAAGGGGAAAGAAATTCCTGGTTGTTTAAGGAACCAAGGTAAGAGTCCTGGCACTGAATAGTCTTCTTAGTTCAACAAAAGCCATGGAAATTATATCCTAATTTCATTTCTTGCCTAGTAATAATTTTAACAGAAAAGCAAATACATAAAGACATGTAAATTATACAAAGAACATTTCTCAAAATTTTTCCACTATTAGGATGGTATATGTATCTATCCATGAGGAACTACACAATATCTTGACATCCTTGAGAAGTAGCACTCTTGTTATCAAAACTTTTCTTGAACTGGTTCTTTCCATTTTCTCAGCTTCTAAGGATTTGTATCCCAATGGCAAAGACACATATCATGACAGAAGTTCATGATGGGTTATAGAAAAGAATAGCTTTTCTTTCTTCACTTCTATTTCTTCTACCAAAACTTTTCTGAAATAAAAATTAAAATCTCCTCTTGCCTTATCCCAGGACTCTTTCTTCCACCCTAGCATGAAGAAAGACATGAAGCTTTCAGGTAATTGACATTCAGACTAAAACAAAACTTCTCCATGCAGACTACATTCATAAATATGAAGAAAGACAACAAAGAAATTATTGCAGAGTAATAATCATCTACAGTAATAATCATCTACAGTGGAAGTTATCTAGAACAATCCTACCAAGAATTATTTAGCACTGGAAAATCTGACACAACATATTTCTGCCAACTGACCATTGCCATACCCAATCATGTAAATGACAAAAAAAAAAAAAAAAAAAAA
>VWYO01018201.1:113296-133530 GCA_013400275.1 Rhadina sibilatrix | reverse complement strand
AAAAAAAAAAAAAAAAAAAAAAATCAAGAGATGGAGAGGGAAACAGGAAAGAAATACAAGAAAGACAGAAACATTGGTCAAATTGTCATGTCTCGGTACACTGCACGTAAGTATTTACTATTTACTATTTGCAGCTGTACTGATGTGCACGCTTTCAGATCAAGATACCAGTGTTAGAAATGTACAGGTAGAGAGCACAGACCTTGCACACACCACACAATCTGACTTAGGCAGAGATGGTAACAGCCAAGAGCAAAAATAACACGGTCATCAAGAACTTGAAGTCTTTTCATTCCTCTGATGGTAACACTAGCAATTTACTCCTGCCTGGACTGTATTCCTACTGATTTGGATGGAGGGAGAAAGAAACTTAGGTATAGTTTTAAAAGGCTCATACAAGGAGGAAAAGTGAAGAAACACCTCCTGAGAAAGAAACTCCGGCAGAATTTTTACTCACAGCAGATTTGCCCTTTCAAAAAAGTGTAGTATCCATTAAGCTCATTCCCCTTTTAAACAACTCTTCCTTTTAATTACAGCTCAAATTATGTGGAAAAGGGATGACCTTTCAGGAGATAAAAACTTCAGCAAAATTTCTCCCTCTCCAACTGTCACATTAATCAATGCTGAAAGGCTTAAAAGCCTTAAAAATGTCTTACTAATTCCTCCATTTCTAGATAGTTCACAATGAAAAACAGAAAACAGAATCTAATGTACAGGAACACAGTTAATAAAGTAGAAAGGCTACTGAAATATTAACTAATGCCTCCTATTTTAACAGAAATTATATCAAGACTATTATATACACACTTCAGGAGTCTTAAGCTTGTCTTAAATACTTAAATACATAAAGTGTCATGGAACAGTGATAACAACATCAATCATGTGCCTTTTCCTAACTGTGACCTTTCATTCTGGTACTTTGGGGTCAAGCTCTTCTTCTATCCTTACAAGAAAAGGGGAGATGCAATAGCATTAAGCAAATCAAATTACACCTCTAAAAGTATCTGAACACATGACATTTTCTCTTAAGCTGCTTTATCTTTGAGAACCTTGAAGAAACAGATCAATAGGAAGAGACTGCTCCTATTTTGATGCTCAACAGGCAAATTACTTAAGTATTATGTACATACATAGCAGAGGATAAACGTGAAAGAATGCTTTCACTCAGTTTGAAGTTTTCTCCTCTCTCCAATCACTGTCAGAAACAGACAAGGAAAAAAACATCTCTCCTTTCTATTTTAAAGCTTTTGGTATGTGTACACTTATTTTCCTCTCGCAATTTAATCCTTGTCTTTGCTCTTCATTCTTTACCTCAGAAATAAGGTTAACCATGGCCAAAAAAATGTCTAACTAAATTTCCCCCACAGATTAAGGACTCTTTCCTCCTCTCATACCTACTTCAGTTGCTAGAATAAAAAGAGTCAAAGAAAATATGTACTCTAAAAACCAAAAAATAGTCACTTCTAACCTTTGGGGGTTCCTGAATTAAGTCCCAGCTGAAATGTCAAAAGTTCTGTAGCAGTATAGCTGCTTTAAGAATAGCATTAATAAACAGAGACCCTGATCTGCATGGGCTCTTCGTCTGATACTCATAAGCATTTGGAGAGGTCTGAGGCATCCCTGACAGAAAAAAAAAAAAAAATCTGAAATGTGTCAAATACACTCTTTAGAAAACTTTCTTCTCTTTTTCATTTGAATTAAAATTCACCTCCCAAGTCAAAAAAATTAGGACGCCAACAACTGAAATATTTTTTCAAGTTTCAGGTTTAACAATGAATAAGCTAAATATATTTGGAATCTTTTTGATAATAGCACTGATTTTCAGTTGCCTCCAAATAATTTCACATCAACAATCTACTTCTACAACATTGCCACTGAACGTTTTTTTGTTTCAGAAAGCAGCAGTAACACATATGCTGCTAGCCACAATACATACAATTCTTTAGTGGCTGTTGTTCAAAAATAAGCTCAATGGTTTATGGAGCCTCCTGCCTACAAGCAAGACAGCAAACAGTTCTGCATTAGGTTTTCACTTGGAGGTGGCAAAAATGAGGTTTATATTAAGCTATTTCATACAAAGGCAATACAAAATGTGTAAAACTACACATTTTGTTCAAAGTGTCACACAGATCCATTCAAATCACCTCTGCACACCCAATTCAAATACCAAAATCATTGAAAGTGGGAGTATATATTGCTTTTTTAGGCATTGCTCAGAAACAGGATAAACTTGCTTGCTTACTGCCCTGCATTACTAGAGCTATGCTATTTCTGTATTATTATTACTCCCATAGTCTCACTCATTACACGTATCTCTTGAGATAACTTTGCCATGTAGATGCACCTTTAGTCTCTTCACAAGGGAGACACCAGAAGGAACATCTAAAGCATTTGCTCTCTATAACTACTTATTTTGCATTAATCATCATATACATGTATCAGCTGTTGACAGTAATTTTGTAATCAAGACTCAATTCACAAGATTACTCTTACTTTAAAAAAATGTTACCTGTTTCTGTAACTCTTCAACATGAAACTCAAAGATGTATTTTCATAACTGATACAAAAAGTGCTCAGTAGAAACTCATACCCATACCCAGTGACAGATGCCCTGATGACAAATATTTTTTTAAACAAATAATCAAGAGTTTTAGTAAGATCTTCCATTTTCATTTGGAGAGAAAAGTTATTCCAAGGTTCTCTCTTTACTCACTATAATTGATAAAGCAAGGATAATATGCTATTAATTTATCACAAACTGATTTAAGTCTTCCAAACAATCCCAATTTAAATGAAATACTTCTATATGAGACAAAAGGTTTAATTATACACATGACAAAGTTAACAAGTCAGTATTTCTGCAAGAGTCCTTTTAAAGCGAAATAATGCAAACATATTTTTGGACTGCAAGAGAAAGAAAAATCCCAACAAAACAAATAAAAAAGCTTTTAATTTACCTACAAACTTAATTAATGCCACATCATATATGGCAAGGTATACAATAAAAAGAACGTATACCACCCTTTCCTTAAGCTTAGCTCTGTAATTAGAATTACAGAAGAAATAAAGTGACCATCCAGCCTTCTCTTTTTATTCTTGTACTCTAAAAGAAGAATATTAATTCTCAGAATATTAATCAAGTCTCAGACCTACAGTTAACAGTCAAAGTAATTTTATAAAATCTGCCATGTGCATATGTATGCACACATACCAAAAAAACCCCCTGCCCCTCCCACAAACAGCCACATATTTGCCCTGCTGCTATTTAGGTACTGTTTTGCACCTAAATAAATCTAAAACATCTAACATTGGCTTTAAAAATCCAGCTGTGAAGAAATTGCCATACCGTCACTATAATTTATACATCAGTGAGAATATCCTTGTAGTGCTTGTTGTATATATATCAACATTTTATTTTCCTGTTTCCCCTAGAGAAGCACTCAGTTTCTTTTGTTCCATTAGTTATCTAATAAAGCAACACAAAAGTAAACACAAGACATGAAGACATGAAACACATTGTAGTAGACCAATAAAAACAAACAGGAAAATATATGAAGATGTGGAGTATATGAAATAACTACTTAAAACCAGGATGAAAATATTAACCATATTTATTTATCTATTTATCCCTTTAAATAGACTATGTATGCTAAAGACAAAGAATCATTCACCAAGCAACCAAATCCAAATGTTAACTTAATAACAAGAAAAATTATATGCAGCAAGTCGCTTCTTCTTTGGTTGCTTAGTCATTTGGGCTCATTTGAGTGTTTTTAAAATACAAGCTAAGAATCACATATATCTCTACATATAATCAATCACTCAAATCCATCAAGCAATACGATGCCTATTGTGAAACCACACTGCAGTATCACGTTTTCATTCCAAATCAGTGATATGGGGCAGCAAGGTACTGACAGAAACTACCAAGAAATACACTGAACACAAATAAATTGTAGTGTTGTGAAATAACTGTAAGAACTGGAAGTGCCTAACAGCACTCATACATAGCAGTACACCGTCCATTTAATTTTCATCAGGTACTTTAGAGGGGGTTTTTTTCAATAGCCTGATAGAGTACACCATTTTTGTTCTTAGGTCAGAGTTCTACCCTGAATTCACTACAACCCATGAGAACCATTCACATATAAACAGTACCTCTGGTTATTTTTTTTTTTCTCCCAGATAGTGCTGTGTAACAGTTAACACTACAAGTCCACGAGCATGCAACTTTCCATACCACATTTCTCTAACTTCACTTCCTACAAAAAAAGTCTTAATGAAGACAAATTGACTGTTTACAGTTTCAAACATTTCAGCAAAAATCATCAGATCTGCTGAAAATAATAATTTTACATCAAAAAGTCCACATTTTATAAGAAAACTGGATAAGGCTATTTTCTATCTAGAAACTGAGTGCCTTCTACACATGTTCAATTTAAAAGCTACTTTCATCTTCTGCTGAATTAATCAATAGCCCTACAGAACCTGAAACAATTTCTTATCAACACAAAACTTTCCCAAGGTACTCAAAAAACTTACAAATCTATTTCAGAATAACATTTTCAGAGCAGCAGCTCTAGCTGAATGCAAGCACATAAATGACGGGAGTTGGCTGCTAAAAGACACCTGGCCCACAGTTCATGGTATTCAAGTTACATTTCATATAGTAAGTTCTCCCCTAGGATATAAAAAAAATTGAGGTCATGCTCTTGATTTCTGTTGTTCTTGATTAGTTATTGCTTATTCTTCAGCAAGTTATTGTGAAAGATCTCCAACAAAAACACATCTGCAGAAGAACAAGTAAGTTTACAAACAAGTCAAGTTTCTACAATTCATGTACTGTAAAAGCCAGTGTTCAAAATGAGCTGTTGATTTGTGTGTTACAGAAATGTTTAACTTTAAAAGAGCTACATCACAGGAAAGGGTGAGTGGCTTGTGCCTAGATATAAAGGAAATATAGATTTTTTAGGCACAGAAGAGTACACTGAAAAGATGGGATACATAGCTGAACCTGCAGAAACCAAATATCATCTTAAATTGATACACAATCTTACTTTTAGCTTTACTATTTAACATAAAATTTTGAAACATGTCCAAATAAGATAAACTATGTTAACTACTGAAAAGATTTTGTGTTTCTTGATGTACATTCCTCTTGAATAAATTTGAATACATTGAAAAGGATAGTGTTTTCTCAGGATGGTTATACCTGCAAATAACAATCTAGAAATTGACCTACATGTTTTTACACACTTGATTTGATATTTACTGGCATTAACATTATTTGCTCCTGCACAACAGATCCCCCCACAAATTCTATGCTTTGGATACTTATACTACATTAGTAATGTGAAACTTCATCTAAAAGAAGTTGCAAGTTTCAGAGGTCAAAAACACAGTGGTTTTAGCATTTTCTTTTAAAAGAACCAAATCATTTCAGACACTACAGTAGTCTGACAGTTTATCATATTTCCTTTTTTGTGTATGTGTATGAAATGTGAATTAGGCTGTCAAAGTGCCTGGTGCTACAATTAATCTTTCCAAAGTAGCAGAGCTTAACTTTCTGAAACATCCAAGTAATATTGTCGTATCAAACCCAAGAGTAAGGCATTATCTATGCCAAAAGCAAACAATTCAACCACTTTATCTATTAAAAAACAATCCCACACTATTGGAATCAGCAGCAAAAAAAAAGAAGTTGGCCAGAGAGTAACGATCTTAACACAAATTAATACTTTTACTTAATAAAATCACAACAAGTGATTTCACAGGAAGCTTGTTCACAGGCTTACATTAGCCACAGGCCTAAACTCTTCACTGGACAGCCTATCCAAGTGTTGGTCAATAGTACTGGACTTAAATTCAATCTTTATAGTTAAATGCTATATTAACAAATCATTATGCCTGACCATTTCATCACTGATATTTCAGGATGCACCTAACATGTTCAAACAGTAATGGTTGTTGTGAAAATTAAGATTGGCACTCAGTCTTATTTTCATCATGTTACTAAGCGATTTAAGGAAATAAGCAAGCTATTTTTAGTGCAGTAAAATACAGACTCCTAGAAATTAACTAGGAATCTGATCTAGTAAAAGATAAATAGATAAATGCCACTTCTCCAAACAAACACATACAGCTGGCTACCTATAGGGAGTAACTAGACATCCATGAGGTAAGAACTCTGGGTACTTAAAAGCCTTTGGATTAATATTTCCTCACAATTTGTGCTGTTCTATTCTCAGAAGAAATCATGAAACAATACTCATGTGATCATAAACCAGCAGTTTTTCTTTAGAAACCCTCTAAATTGCTCTTAAGCTTATTCCCATGAATGCTGATTTAATTGCAGTGTGCACGAAACTAAATAGAGAGAAAACAATATAAATTGAGCCATGACAATGAACTAGGTGAGAAACAGTAAATCAAAGGACAATATGGAATAATTATTTCATATTTGTGTTATTTTTTTAATTTAAAGCAAAAGTTATTGGGGTGGAGCAATACTATTTCATATTTAGAAAAACATTTAAGTATTCTATTGTTTCAGAAGACTTCACATATTTTCCTCAAACCTTTCTCAGAAAGCTAATACTTAATATTTAAAGATTTCACGAGTCTTCCCTGTCCTACAAATCTACTTGGCAGCCAGTCATTCATTACAAATACCTGCTCCTAACACCTCAAGCCAAAAATTGCTCAGAACAGCACAACACAGCTAAATAACAATATCAAGTCCTTAACTAATTTTATGCTGTTGTAGTGAAGCCCTTAACCTCCTTTTAATCCCCTATGACTGTTCATTGGGAAAAAGGTTTAAGAAGTAACTATCTATACTTTTTACACGACATTTTCTGTGCCAAACTGGTTTATAATAAAAATTAGATACACAATTCCTTCTAAATGAAATATAAAAAAACCCCAAAAAAACAACAAGCCACCAAATGACAAAAATATGAAAATACCTGTATTCTGAAAAGCAATAAGGCATTACCTAAGAGTCACAGTCAAATTTCACAGAATACACACACAAATACAACCAATTCTTGTTATAGATATTTAACTTCAGCAAGCACACTATTCACTCAAATCCTTCTTAAAGAAACTTAAAGTTGCAGGAGGAAAGCAGGAAGACTTCCAGACTCACACAAGTCTACTTGTCAGAAAGGACAAAAACAGAATGAGAAAAATTCTTCCAAATTCATGCCTTAAGTGATAAGATCTGGAATTCTGATACTCAAGTTTCTTAGACAAGATGTTCTGTTTCTGACACAATGCAGCTGCACTGGCCAGTTTTACACTAATCTAGGTTCAGGGAGAGTGGGGAGTTTACATGCTCACTAACTCTAGCCCCCAAGGATGGCTGGTGCTGTTGACCTTCAGCTTCAGAGTTTATCGTTTCATGCATTTAACTGGTTAAAACAGGGGTGATCTTGATGATTTAGACCCAGGTTGAAAAAGGAAGAAGTTCTTTCTTCACCCATTTTTCCAGTTCTGTCATGCTAAATACATAAAAATAAACCGGTGTAGAAAAGGCATAAAATCACTGGTTCTTGCCTGAAGACTCCAAGCAACACTAACACTTCAGATGTTTATGGGATTGACCAGAAACTCGAACCTGGTGTAAAGGCTGAATAGAAAGGGGCAGTGACCAGTGTCAAAGAAATATCCACATGCACAAGATACTTGCTGCAAATCCCTACAGCTGATATAACAACAATAAAATTTTGACTTTCACTTCATCCTAGCCTCATTTCTAATTTTCTGCTGAATATCATAAAAGGAAAGTGACATAAAATATTTTGATTTTAGCGAAAATACTTAAACATGAACAACCCCATTGTGTTGCCTAGTCAAGGAGAGAAATAACAAATAGCTTAGCAGATTTCTGAATAAAGATAAGGAAAAAATACAAACATCAGAAACACCAAATGATTAAGTAACTTCTTAACAAAATAAATCTGCAACAGGTATAACAGAGCTTCACTTAAGCAAAATAAGCAGGATATGCCATAATATAAACAGAGACTAAATACAGATTTCAAAAAATGTAGGTTTAATTATACAATAGTATATCTTACCTAAAACTGGTTTTGACTTGTTCTGCCTACAAATTTGTACCTTACTTGGGACATCTAAGAATTAATGATGCCAGATGATCAATCTACTCTAGGATCAGATGAAAGAAACAGCTACTGTGTAAATCCATCCCAGTACTTTGTTTTGCCATCAACTCTGTGATTAACCACTGAACTAAGTTGTGCAACAGATGCTTTAATACCTCTGACAAAATAGGTTACTCAGCTTTAGTTTTTAACAGTATTATTATCTATATAGATGGCCTTTCTGATACAGGATGAAAATCTTGCCTCAGAAATATTGTCTTGCCATGCACTGTGCAGCTCTTTTAATGCTTGTCTGACTTAATTTATTTCTACTTCATAATTGTCCCTCTCCAATTTACTTGACTTTCTGTACTGTTCTGCACAGTGCAACATGTGATTCAGCAAAAGGGGAAAGCAGAATGATCATATAATCTGCAATTCACTGTAGGAGCAGGGCACGTAAAGGCAGCAGAGATGCACCTACCTACAATTCCATGAAGCAATGCAGCAAATGAATCAGACACAGACTTTAAATACACAAACAGAAATCCTCAAAGATGAATTAGCCAAAATGAAATACTTTGATTCAGGTCAGTGAAACTGAAAGATTGTTTTGTGCCCACACCTCACAAATGGCTGAAGAGGTGAAGCAGGGGGGAAGAGCTGCAGAATAACAACTTCAGAAAAATAATTTATTGAAAAGGAAAATAAAATCCCCAGTCAAATACAGTAATTTAAAAAAAAAAAAGAAGCAATGTTTTCATTGTACTACATAAGTTGCAATAAACTTGAAATTCTCTTATACCTAATAAAGCAAGAAGAAAAAAACAAACAAAAAAACCCCACACTATAATCTTGGTATTTACACTATTTTAGACCACTAGAGAGGTTTTTCTAATGAAAAGGAGTTATTGGATGGATGACTTAATTTGCTCTCCAGTTCAAGCATGTTTTCTTTCCATTTTTCAAAGATGCGAAATATATCCAGGAGTCTGTTTTATAGACTTAATGGTCAAATAATGATTTGAAATAAGCAGACTGGCCCCACATATCCTCAGTGACCTCAATTAGACAAGACTCCCTGCAAACCAGGTTCAGATCCAGTCTAGTACATCATCCCAGAGACGCCTGGAGAAAAGGAGACTCGGAGGTCTCTAGAGCTTCTTGAAATGTGCTTGCGGTCAGCTGGGGGTTGGTCTCTTTTCTCCAGGCAGCAATGGACAGAACGAAGAGGATGCAGTCTCAAGCTGCACCAAGGGAAATACAAGTTGGATATCAGGAAAAAGTTTTTTTACAGAAAGAGTGATAAAGTACTGGAATGGTCTGCCTGGGGAGGTGTGGAGTCACCATCCCTGGATGTGTTTAAAAAATGACTGGATGTGGCACCCAGGGCCATGGTTTAGTGGAGGTGTTAGGGCTGGGTTGTACTCGATGATCTTGGAGGTCTCTCCCAATCTAGTGATTTTGTGATTCTGAGAAACCCACAGTGAAGATTTGATAAAATGGAGAACAGAAAACAATCCAAAATCTTCAAGCAGAAATGTATAATTTCCTGAAAAACTCCTTAAAAATACGTTATTTGAACAACCTCCTTTAACAATTCAGACATTACAGGGTTGGCTAACTACACATCACTTTGAAATTATAATTAATTCAGCATTATGAAGATTATTTTCTTTTTTCCCCCCTTAATTTTCCTTCAATCAACCACTTCTCTTGATCCACGCAAGACATAAAATAATACCTCACAATGTCTTTTGTTTCATCCCTATGCTTGATTACTCTTGGCAGGTTTCTTGATCTACTGAGCAAGCTGTTTGGCTACAGCTACCTGAGTTAAAACAACTAAAAAATTCATTTGTCAAATCTGAAAATACATCTACTTCATTTTCAAGTTTAAATTTGTTTTACTGCAGTATAAATGAATGATGTAAATTGACATATTTTAACTCAGTTGTATAAATACTGTGAAAACTTTTACAGTTATAGAAATTTTAGCTTCAACTAGTACTTTTTCAATAATTAAAAAAGCATATTTCTGATTAAACTTAGTGAGAGTAGCATCTGTGTATGTGGGAATTAAGTATGTACAAACTACTAACCTTCATCTGCATTAGAATAAAAAGCAGAGATATCTGTAGAAAGAGCAGCACTAAACAGATATTTCTAACCAGATGAACTTCTTATTAATAATGCTTGACAGCAATTTACAATATTTTAGGGAAAAGATTTTCTAACATTCGTGCTGTTGAATAGTCCAACTACACACAAACTGGGCTGGAAAACCACTGTCCAATCGTAAAAAAAATTCAAGATTCCCTTACTTTCCAGCCAAAGGAGTATGTTTGACAAGAAAGATCTTTTTACAACCTAAACTATGTAAGATGCTATCACATTTTACCACCAAATAGGCACTGTTAGAATCAAACATCAGCTCTGCTTCCCAGAATAATTTCTCACATTTTCTAAAAGTATTGTTTTTTATAACTTCTTCCACCTTTCTTGGAGAAGCCAGAGTTCAAATAAACATTTTCTTTACAACCTCTTCATGATTGTAGCAATACTTGCCTTGTTCTTATATGATATTTATAGGAATGTAAAAAAAGATGTAGTTGTTCCAGTCAGTGAGCTGAAACTATTGCAGATAACTGCCTCACAAATCTGAGATATGAATTCAGAATTACTATTTCATTCTGCACAACGCAAACATTGTTAAACTCATGCCACCTTCAGTATATATCCAAAAATTATCTGCAATCAATGGGATATCAAATGGTAAAATAAAACTGCAGATATGGTGAGGCTGAATCTATAAAATACTTCTAATATTCTGTGAGGCATTTTGCTGCTCAGAATGAAGGTAAAACAGTGTAAAATCACTTTACATTTTTATTGATCTGAGGTACCAGTTAGACTAAGCATGTGTGT
Source organism: Rhadina sibilatrix (assembly GCA_013400275.1). Lineage (NCBI taxonomy): Eukaryota > Metazoa > Chordata > Aves > Passeriformes > Phylloscopidae > Rhadina > Rhadina sibilatrix. Next base: position 122,494 of record VWYO01018201.1, on the reverse strand, counting down.
GCCCTCACATACATGTGGCCTCATTCATTATAAAAACAAACCAAAAAAAAAACCAAAAAAAAAACAAACAAAAAATAAATCCACACAACCGCTCAACTTTTCCATGTGCTGGACATCCAATACTCTATAATATTAGTACTTTAGAACCTTCTGGGGGAAAAATGTTACTGTCTTCCAATGAGTTATGTTACTCAAAAATGTCTTCTATTTACAGAAGCTGTGCTACAATCCAAATCTAGAAAACTTGGAGGAAAAATTGAATAGTTTCATACACCCTAAGAAACTATTATTGTTACATAGGAATGAAAAAAGGAAAGAGGAACTGTAAACATTTAACATATGTAAAAAGCATGTAAAGACAGAAGGGTATGGTAACTTCTGTCCAAACCACAGTTCTACCACTGTGTAGAACCCAATTTATACATCCACATTCAGTCCTACTGAAGAAGATTGAAATGTTCTGAGGTTTTATATGTCTGTATTATTCATCCTGCAGTACAAATCTACGTAGTTAATTCTACTTCTGCATATCCCTCCCTCTCCATCTTTATGAGACTACACCCGCAGATCTTGGAGAGAAATCTCATGATTCATAATCATGTTACACTTAACTTGGCTAAGACATTACTTACAGTAACTACAAGGCAGTTTGGGGTATATATCCCTATATGCTTTGAGAGTATATTTTCTTTTGAGCAGCCCATTAGTATCAGTGGATATTACAGGTGGAACCAATTGCCTCTTTTTCTAACATAATTCAATCTTTTTCTTACCAGTGTAAAGAAATTCTGTCCTCTCATGCCCCAAGTACCAGAGTTCATCAAAACAGGACCTTGTAACTGCCTACCAAGAAGTCCAGACTAAAGTTAAGTATATACACCTGTAAAAACACGCACAGGTATGAAAAACTGAACAGTTTAAAAGTTTAGGAGAGAAATCCTAGATTGAGTACCATTCAGAAAAATAGTTACACACTTAGTGTGCCTTAATCCAGTTCACATATGAAATACTGTGCACTATTTGCAACACAGTGAGCATTCTGACAGCCCTTTGCTGGCTTTGTAAAGAAGGAGCTGTTCACATTCATGTTTGTTGTTCCTGGATGTTGGAAACAAGACTGCCTACCTATTTCTTAATATGCTTAAAGACTTGAAGACCAGATTAAGACAGCAAGTATGTATCCTGGCGATTATCTTAACGAAAATTTGGAAGCCATTTCTCTATCTTCATTAAGATTTGAATTGGCTTGCATTCCAACATCAATTGTGATTTTTCACATATAAGCAATTTTTTTTTTTACTGACAACGCACACAAGAAAATTCTATGAAGATGGTAGAACAGAAATCCTTTTAAACAGCAAATTAGCATAAGAAAAACCAAGCACTCATTCCAGTCATTTTGTATTTGGGCCAAAGAAGGAAACACTTCCAGATCAGACCAATATGAATTTAAATAGTATTCTTCCCTATTCTTCTGCAAAACAGCATAAATCTGTTGCCCAGATCATCTGGGATTATTGCAGATAATTAATTCCCTCACAGTGCAGGCCTTAGAGAGCAAACCTTAATCTGTGCCAGTAGCACACAGATTCATGAAACCTGAAATGCTTTTGCCAAAGTAGAATTTTTGGGTGTAATAATCTGTCAGGATATAAATAAAAAAGCCACTATACACAGGCAAGCATGTTGTTACATCCCACGGTCTACTCTGGCCCTAAGCTTTATGAATACAGAGTTCTCAGAGCTTGACATGGACTTTCTAAATCTGACCAAAGTGGTTAACTTAGTCTGTTGCAAAAGGCTGCAAGGCCAATTTCTACAATGGAGTCTTGTCACTGTCCCTTTACCTACCAATAGTTTTCACTTCTAAGAATCACTGCTTGGGCTTTCTCCTAAAGTGATGTCCCAGTCACCAACACAAGCCCTGCCAAATTCCCAAACATATATGCATCATTAAATATAGATCCCCACACTCTTCATATTAATAACTTCCCTCTTTTAATGATTAGCTGGTAAAACAGAGATCATTTTTCCCATGCAGTAGCATATAACAAGCAGTAAGTTCTGTACTTCTCACTGCTATGCCACAAAGATTTAACAACTGGAATGAATTTTATCATCAAGAGCAAGCTCAAAAATGTCAACGGAGTTGGCTTTCAGCTGCATGTAGGCCCCAGTATAAGTGCACTACATAAAACTGTTTGATGACTTGCAGACTCTTTTAGAGAGATACTGAATAAGCTGCAAACTGACAGTCTCTTCTGAGTCAATGATTATGTATCAGATCAGAAAATAAAAAATTACTTCATAAGACTTTTCTGCAGCAAAACAGCATAAATCTGTTTTGCTGCAAAATAGTCCTATGAACTAATAAGACTGCTGGATAGTCTGTAATAACAACATATTAAGATAATAATTTCTGGAAGTGGTAAAATACCAAAAGTTTGAATGATTTTGATCTTTTAAACCCATTCTCTTACTGTGTTCTTTTAAAGCAGCCACTTGCAAAGATAGTAACAGACCAGTGAAATCACATCTTCATTGCATAGTGAAAGCTTTGTCATGGGTAATAATTTCATTCTTTCTCTCCTTGTGTCCTGCCCAAGGTTGCTGCCTTAAACTGCACCATTTTTTTTAGGTATATCATAATTTTCCCTACTGTCATCCATCAGTGTGAAAAACCATAAAAAAAAAAAAATCTAACAAATACTGAAAGATTGTTCAAATCAGGTAAGAATTCCCAGTGAAGCTCTGATATAACTAGCCATTAAATTTTCTCTTTCAGAAATCAAATTTCAAGAGATATGAAAATTACAAAAGCTTTAAATACAATCTCCTATGCTGGCATTTACTAGCATTACCTCCATAGTATTTGTTTCTAAAGCAAACAGGCAAGATTTTTAGCATTAAGCATAGCAGGACTTGCAGAAAAAGAAACACTCTATGGTTACTAAGACATTAAAATATGTCAAGTTAAGACATATAGCATAATAGAAAAACAACAAGTAATAGAAGAAACACCATTCCAAAATCAATATCAAAAATTTTTAAAAGGTCTACATTAGAAACATTAACACAAAACAGAACTACAGCTATTTTACTAAAGGACTTTTTCATTACTGATACAAAAATGATAGAAATATCTTGGTTGGAATAAAAGTTGCATGCTTGAATACATGAGAGTTGCTCTGAAGCTAGGTTCCCAAAAAAGTAACCAGCTGCTGAAAGATTTTCTTATTTCCTTCAGCATATCTTGTGGGGAAGGGAGGGGATGCAGGGACAATGCAGACATGCCAGGAGTCATGACAACATGGACATGACACAGAAACAACACACGACTGCTTCAACTCAGTCGAAGGAGTCAAACTCAGAAACTGCCCAACACTTGCACACATACTAAACCAAGGTATAATTCCTCTTTTCTGCAGATAGTTACATCAAATACTTCAATTATTATGAATTAACAGAAACAGAGGACATAGGAAGAAAGATGAAATGGTGTCAGTCTAAAAATATTCTAATTCGGCCCAATTCACTGTTTTCTACATTCTGCCACCCCTTACAAAACCTCTCAGGCATCTTTCCCTTCTGATTGTAAAGCCAAGATAGCCTATGCAGTTCCTGTTACTGTTACCATCTATTTGTGTATTACAAAGCTATTTATACTACACTATAATAAGCACAGATGGCTAGAGTCAATCCCAATAAGATTTAATGGAAAGACAAGAGAAGATTGGGTATCCATAGCCACTAAATAACCTACAGCATATAAAATAAAGATTATTCTTCAGAGAAAGGAGATAAAGATAAGATGAAACAATGTTATCAGCTTTACTTTAGATTATGAGGGCAATCTAAGGAAAAGCACATTACCATTTACTTAACTTTTAAACATTAGCTACATAAAGAGCTTCCAAGTTAATGCCTTCCAAGAGACATTTAAGAGTTCAGTGTTAACAATAGTTTGAGATTAGTAGACTCTGCTTTTTCAGACAAAAAAATATTTGGCACTAGAAACAGGCATCAAAAACAGACCATAGGAAATGTAATCATGTGAAAGACAAAAGGAATATATACTTGAGAATTAATTAAAAGCACATATAAAAATCAGAAGCCTTTGTCTACAATACAGAAGAAAGGAAAAATTAAGATTTCCATTACTCTTTCCCACTATAATTTGTTACATTCAATTTAGAAGTTATGAACAATTAAACAGTTGCTTAAATTTCCTTAATTAATTAAAATTAATACAAATTCCTAACACTTTCCCATATTTTACAGTTTGAAAAAGAGCATTCAGGTTTTTATTAGTTCCATTTTAAAGGCAGTAATTACAGGTGAAGGTACTAAATACTTTTTCTTTCTGTCAGACCTCCTAGGCTTCAAAATTTTTCCTCCACCATATTAACAAAATTCAGATCATACAAAGCAAGTCATGGAAAAAAGTGACTGATACTACTTAAGAAGTGTCCATAAGTTTCAGCTAACAGACTGTCACATGGAAAAGATTCAAAGCCCTATTTGCAAAAGTAACTTTACATTATTACAAGATCTTGGTTTAACTTAGGCTTAAGACAAATGAAGAAGAAGCCGCTCATCTTTCATGTTTTACAATTCTATTTTCTCCTGATGTCATGATCATGACATATTTATGTCATAAAAGAGCTGCTGTACCCAATAATAAGTTGCGGTTTTTTACCCTGAACCATAGAAAGTAATGGAGAAATAAGACCACCAAACCTTTTTACACAGCTGATGAGTTAACATGAGTGAGAGAAAAAACAATGAGTGCTGCCCTATCCATTCCTAAATACTGAGTTCCTCCAAACTACATTTAGGGTCCTCCATAAAGTAGGAATGTTTCTTGCCCACTGCAAAAGCCTTGTTGAACAGAAGTCCTCCTCCTCCTCAAGTAAAGGTACTGGTATTCCCTCCACACTGGAAGCATGAAAACCTTCTGAATATTTACATGGTAATCCCACAGTGAAGTGCAAAGAACTTGTGATGAATCCCTTTTAAAAGGGTCTTGGCTTGCTCAATTGTACAAAGATGTAGTTGTGATCCACAACTGGACAGAGATGTTCTGTTCACAACAGTAATGCACAGTTGGCATGGAGCTTAACTGAGGGGCAGTGTTTGTTTTTGGGAAGCCTTAAATATCCAAAACAGACAAGAGAATAATTAATGCTGGCTATTACTGAATTGGTATGGAGACCTAACATTCTAATTATCTCTTTTCCAAACATAGAGGTTTAGTTTTCACTAATGTTGGAAAAACATACTCCCCTGGAAAGCCAACACAAGCTGCCCAACTGGCCATGTCTTGTAGAAGGCGTTACATTTGATGGTCAATGTGAGAACACAGCACAAAGCAGAGTAAAAAGGAGTACTTCCAGTGCAAACTTCCTCTTCATAGATGGTTGGTTTTATGGTCTGTTCAATTTTCTTCTACCTTCTTTACCCTTGATAACTGTATTAACATGGTGGGATGATAGTTAACACTGCAGTATGATGCAGCTGATTACAATAATAACCAACCCTACTATTTCACAGCAATACTAAGACACAGTTGAGTTGTGCAGCTCATTTATCAACTTAAATTTGAAAATACAGCAATCACTTAAATTATGACCTCTGAAAAGAAAAAGTATACATCACTAACAAGCAAGTTAGAACCTAAAATCTCTCTTCCAGCAGCAAGTAAAATTTACCATATAAAATACAGTCTTTTTAATGAACACAAATGCATAAGACACATTACAAATATCAATTACTAAAATGTGTTACTCTATATAATCTTGCTTCATTGCATTTAAAGAAATTAAAATTAAAATTCTGAAAAGAATGTCTGAAAGTTTTTCAGATAGTGATACAACAGACAACTATGGTTGTATGCAATTTTGTCCAGCAGACTCTAAAGATAATACAAAAACACAAAAATTATTTTAAACTACAAAGTCACTGTGTTTTGCTCTAGGATTAAAAACACCACCACCATTTGGAAAGTAATCAGAAAGAGAAAAATAATTCCTACATACCAATACTCTGGTTTTCTCCACTGATTTGCAGCATTATGAGTACTGAAGGTTTGCTAGATAAGATTTAGTATGTTCAAAGTAGGAGAGTATAAATGTAATACCATTTCTTCTCACATTTTTCTAAAAGAATAATCTTTATTTCAGATAAACTGCAATACTGCATATATATGTATATATATTTATCAAATGTCTAGTGCTATGATCATAGATAAAACCATAACCACAAAGCATTATCAATATAACCAAATATGAATGAAGAAGATATCCCTAACAACATCTACTGAAAAACCTCAGTTCCCAAGCCTGAAATAAACAGAGGATACATTCCCATGGGCTAGAACCTCCCAGCATTGTGCCACCACTGGCTGTTAAAGCAGCCTAGCTAGGCAGCTTGGAAAACCTTAATAAACACATCAACCTTGAGACTTATTTTAGTGACAGCTGTGAATAGTTACAGCTACCCAGCAACTGGACTGCAGCAGCACTAAGATAGGGTTGAAAACTCTTCCTCCCCTGCACTTCAGGTAAAAAATAAATGCACCCTCGTATAGAACTCAAAACGTTTGACCTGTCCATACAACTTCAGGGAGTTGGTATTGGATATATCCCATCTCCCCCATCTTTAAGATGGAAAGTCCCCTATTTAAAAACAAGACCATTCTTAATTTTTTGCACAAGAAAAAGTGGGAAGATAGGTAGCCTTTAACACACATTTAGTTTCCCACTGTTACATGTTAAGGGACAGTTCTTGTCCAGACCTATTGCAGTATTTTCCACAAATTTGTCAGAATGATCAAGACCTTTCAAAAGAATTCAAGAGTCAGTTACAGTTCTGCCTGTACAAAGTACTGAAAAGATCTTAGCTAATAATTTCACATTAATAACACTTACTGACAAAACTGACAATTTAGAGGATGCTAAGAGAGCTAGGTCTGGGGGTTGGGTTGGTTTTTGGTTTTTTATAAATAAAATATCATATCCTGGTTTATCAGGCTCTGTAAGGGTTCCCTTTCTGAATGACTGCGCTCTTTCTCACTGTGATCTAAAACTCTTAAGAAACTGAGCCAATGAGCCAGAAGTCAGGGTCATTATCTTTCACATTAATCAGTCCTGTCAGTTAAGTCTTAAGTTAAGCCTTTAAATACTTCTTTTCACACTAGAATTCCATCTCACCATTACATCTGTAGCGTATTTAAAGCCTGCAAAAAATATCCTACTCTGACCAGAGAATAAAATTATAATCACAGGCCTTGCATACCTTGATTTTAACTCTGCAAGACAGTTACCTCTACATATGTTTCAAATGCTGCTGTCCTGTTCCTTAACAAGAGGCCACATCTGAATCAATAATGACATTGCTAATTACAATTTCAAAACAAACAAATTACAGTCACACAAGTAAATTTACTAATTACACAAAAATGCAGGATAGTAAAACTTCTGCATCATGTTATATTTAAGTATGATATTTGATAAGTGTTCTTACAAGGTATTTTTCTAATACATTCTTGTACAGGTAGATTAATACAATTTGGGGAGGGGGTATTTACAGTTAGAATAAAGGAACACCCATGCTTTAAAGGGAGAGCCTTGTAAAATTAAATAAATATTCCAGACTGGGTACCAATCAATAGGACATAAGCATTCTGCACAAATAAATGCAAGCATACTCTTCACTGAAGCACCAGCCTCATAAAACTTACACAGTGTAAAAATAAGCCAGCATATTTGCAAATTGCCTCAGAAGAATCAGTATGCAGTACTTCCTCAAAGCAGTCACTCTTAAAACCCTTGGGGACACCTACTTGTCACAGAATAAATTATCTGGCTAATATCCAATATTACAGTACATGTCAGTGGGCACCCAGGAGACGGGCATTAGAGAGCACTTAGCTTCCTCAGCCTTGCAGGTTAGTCCTTACATAAATGACTTTGCCCAATTACAAAACATAACTGATGTATGTATTTTGGAGTTTTCTAGCAGCAGCCTTTAATCCTAGAACACTTCAATAGCATCAGATTTTCACTTGTTTCTTTTTCCAAAATCACAAGTCCCAATGCATACTGAACAGGTATTTCTCACATGAACCTAAGCTCTTTTTTTTTTAAGATATTCAAGGCAAACAAAAATATCTGGCTACTGATTGGAAGCACGCAGCAGAATTATGCTGTTTAATAAAAACTATTGGGAAAATAAGTTCTCCCACAACTCTAGTAGTTCTTTCCTAGTTGCTTAAGATAAATAGCCAAGTTCGCATCCCACAAGCAACACAGACATAAAGCTAGAAAATACATGCATCACAAGACACTCCAGGTCTCAGAAAAATGAGAGACTTCTTGGAGACATTTACTTCAGTTTGCTACAGCAAATCGCAGCCACCAGCAGGCTGTAGAACAAGAAGAAACCTGTTGCCTCTTAAGTTGCAAACCAAATCAATGCTTTACACCAAATCAAAGAAATACAGTAGGTTAAGCAGTAAACAAAACAGAAAAATATTTTGCACAGATGGAATTCGGGTTTTTAAAAGTGACACCAAGGGACACAGGATACTGGATGATCAAAGAAAATCTTTTCCACTAAAAGAAATGTGAACGGCTTTTAAAAATAGGTTGTGTTCTACTGTACTTGCAGCAAATACAGCCCGAACTAGGTGCACAGGGGAAGCACGCTGAGGACAGAGGCACCTTACAGCGGCAGGTTTCGTAACTGATGAGATTCGGGTCAGGCTGGGGCTGCTGCTCCCGGGCTCCGAGCACGGCGCTCCGGACACCGCGCACGGCCGCGCTGAAGCCCCGCACCCCTGACACCGCAACCCCCGGCCGTGAGCGCTGCCCCTTCTCCCCCGCCCTCCCTGCCGGCACTTCTGACAGGGCGCGGAGAGACCGCCCTGCGCCCGGCGCCGCCGCCAGGTGCCCGGGGAGGGAAGGGGCTCTGTCCCGGGCAGCACCGGCGGAGCGAGCCCCTGCCCCGGTCCGGCCCAGCCCGGCGCGCCCATCGCATCCCTTCCCGCAGCGGGGCGAGAAGCGGGAGGAGGGAGGACAAACGTGGCTCTCCCCCTCCGCCGCCTGGCGCCCCGCAGGGCGGGAAGCGGCTCCCGCGGCCGGGCCCGCTGGGCCCCGAAGGTGCGGGCTGGGCGCCCCGCACGGCCCGGGGCACGGC
>VWYO01018201.1:63914-113123 GCA_013400275.1 Rhadina sibilatrix | reverse complement strand
ACCGGGAACTGCCCGGCGGGACCCCCGTCCTCCTCGCCGAGGCGCCGCAGGCAATTAATTAAGAATTGAAATTCGGGGGGAAGGGGGAAAGTTGAGGCTGTACCCCAGCCCCTGCTTCCCAAGGGATGCCCTACACCCTGCAGGAACGGAACCAGCGGGAGCGGGCTGGGCGCGGCTGCCGGCTGGCAGGGTAGAAGGGCTGAACTTACGTCTCGGAATTTGTTCCACTGCCCGACCTCCTTGTCGTACTGGGAGATGGTCGTGAGCCATTGTTTATCGTCCAGAAAATTGCCGCTGTCCGGTNGCGCCGCACCGGGAGAGGCGCGCGCCCGCCGCTCCCGCCCGGAGCGGGGCACCTCGCGCCGCCGGGAACCGCGCGGGGCCGGGAGCATCCGCACGTCCCCGAGCACCGGCACGTCCCCGCCGAGCTCCGCCCGGCCCCGCAGCAGCCGCGCGGTGCCGCCGCTTCCTCCAGGTGGGGGTGGATGCCGCTGGAACTTCGTTACAGCTGCTTTGGTGCCTCGCACCCCGAGTTAGATCGGCGAAAACCCCTAGGCGGACACGATCCTTCAAAACTCACAGACGTGTCAAGATAGAACTTCCCGCGCCTTCGGGGCGAGGAGACACACAATCTCGCGGATCGCCTCTGAGTGCTGATAGAGGCACGTTGTGATGCCGCCTGCCCGTGTTATGCCTTTTGTAAGGGTCGTGCACTCTTCCCTCTCTTTCTGGTTTTTGTCTTTTAAACACCAAAGTCTTCAATGACATCCGGTTGCTTTTCCGAGTTAGTTAAATTTAATTTAGAATTGAATAAGGTGCAGAAATTGTTCCATTACCTTTCCAGTGTAGCTGCCTCCATATTTAAGTTCTGCGACCCTGTTGACCTAATTAATCTAATTTTTAGTGTTAGCTTTATTCCCTAGACTTGAGCAATACTGCTTTTTAGGTTTGTTATTAGCTGCGTGTTGCAAGGTTTCGGTGGAGGGAGTGGGGCGGGGTGGCCTCTGTGGGAAGAAGCGCGGGACTCCCGTGTTGGAGCAGCTGGCTCCTACCAGCTCCACAGCGGAGACACTGCGGCCACAGCTGAGCCCTTCGGCAAAGCTGGCGGTGCCTCTGTGAAAGCACAGCTAAGAAAGGGCAGAAAATGCTGTGCGGAGAGAGGAAGTGGGAGCAGAAACGGTGAGAATCAACAGGGAACGCCGGGGCCAGAGATGAGAAGGTGCTCTCCATGGCAGGGCGCTGCAGACGCTGGAAGACACATGCCGGAGCAAAGGGATATACCCAAAGAAACTGTGGCAAACCCATACCAGAGCTCATTTTCCTGAAGAACTGCAGCCGATGGGAAAGCAATGCCAGAGTAAAGTGTGAAAAGGAACAAGCAGCAAAGAGAAATTGTTACATGCTGACTGTACATGCCCTCAATTCTCCCTGTGCTGGTCAGGGAAAGAGGAGTCTGGAATGAAGCTCAGCCTGGGAAAAGAAGGGAGAAAATTTTAAACGCGTGTCATCTTCCTTACCACTATTCAAACTAGCTACTTCTTTATGTTAATTGGCAATTAATCTTCTCCCAGTCAAGTTTGTTTTGTCTGCAACAGTAACCGATAAACGGTGTTCCTGATCCCTTTATATGAGCGCTCTTACTCCAGTTCTTCCTTTACTGGTCCTGCTGGGGAGAGGGGCTGTGAGCACCTGGGTAAACGTTTANCGCCGCCGCCGGGCTGCACCAGGCTGCCGCACACACGCACACCAAGGCTGCCGCTGCCGTGAGCATCTGGGCGAGAGGAGACACGGGCAGGGGGGTTACCCACAGCGGAGCCGAACCCCGGCCGGGGGCTGCCGGCGGGGCACGGGACAGCCGCCCGCGGCGGGCCCCCTCGCCCACCTGAAAGCGGCGGGGGGAAGGGGAAGGGGAGGCTGCCCAGCCCGTCACCTTGCTGCGAGCCCCGCACCCGCGCTCCTCGCCGCGGCCGGANAAGTCTTCAATGACATCCGGTTGCTTTTCCGAGTTAGTTAAATTTAATTTAGAATTGAATAAGGTGCAGAAATTGTTCCATTACCTTTCCAGCGTAGCTGCCTCCATATTTAAGTTCTGCGACCCTGTTGACCTAATTAATCTAATTTTTAATGTTAGCTTTATTCCCTAGACTTGAGCAATACTGCTTTTTAGGTTTGTTATTAGCTGCGTGTTGCAAGGTTTCGGTGGAGGGAGTGGGGCGGGGTGGCCTCTGTGGGAAGAAGCGCGGGACTCCCGTGTTGGAGCAGCTGGCTCCTACCAGCTCCACAGCGGAGACACTGCGGCCACAGCTGAGCCCTTCGGCAAAGCTGGCGGTGCCTCTGTGAAAGCACAGCTAAGAAAGGGCAGAAAATGCTGTGCGGAGAGAGGAAGTGGGAGCAGAAACGGTGAGAATCAACAGGGAACGCCGGGGCCAGAGAGAGATGAGAAGGTGCTCTCCATGGCAGGGCGCTGCAGACGCTGGAAGACACATGCCGGAGCAAAGGGATATACCCAAAGAAACTGTGGCAAACCCATACCAGAGCTCATTTTCCTGAAGAACTGCAGCCGATGGGAAAGCAATGCCAGAGTAAAGTGTGAAAAGGAACAAGCAGCAAAGAGAAATTGTTACATGCTGACTGTACATGCCCTCAATTCTCCCTGTGCTGGTCAGGGAAAGAGGAGTCTGGAATGAAGCTCAGCCTGGGAAAAGAAGGGAGAAAATTTTAAACGCGTGTCATCTTCCTTCCCACTATTCAAACTAGCTACTTCTTTATGTTAATTGGCAATTAATCTTCTCCCAGTCAAGTTTGTTTTGTCTGCAACAGTAACCGGTAAACGGTGTTCCTGATTCCTTTATATTAACCCATGAGCGCTCTTACTCCAGTTCTTCCTTTACTGGTCCTGCTGGGGAGAGGGGCTGTGAGCACCTGGGTAAACGTTTAGCTTTTAGCCAGGATTAACCCACCGCGAGGTAGCCAAGTATCTCAAGTACGCAGAACTCTCAGTGTAGTTGCTGAAAGTATTTTTGTGGTAAAATATGAGTTACTTTCAGACTTGAAGCTAGGGTCAAATCCTTCAAGAGATTATCTGATGGCAGAAAAATGCCACTTCATGCAAAAAGAGAAGTGATTATGAGATTGCCACTGACTTTAGCAAGTTTTGATTTTGGTCATAAACTGTAACTACAGACAGATAGTGATGTATGAATTAAATCAAATAACCTACATTATACAGTAGATAATACATGCCATTTTGTTCCTAAACTTGTATCACTAAAATCAATGAAAATCCTGTCATCCGTATGACAGACAGGATGATTGCCAGATTAGGATTTATGTGCCTAACTCTAAAAATGCTACCTATCCAGAATGATATTATATTCTGTAATAAATGAATCATAAAAATCAAAGCAAAGGGATAGAGGGACTGCACAGAGGCTAAATAAGAATCAATAAAACAGTCATGTTATTCTCAGGGTGGGTTATAGAGTCAGTGCTTTATAGAATCATTCTCTGACAATCCAGTTTGTATTTGTCAGTCTTAATGTTAATTTCCTACAAATTGCTTTGCCCTTTGGCAAAGAAGAAATTTCTCTTTAAGTCTAATGTGTTGGGGTTTGGGTTTTATTTTTTAAAGAATGACTTATTTAAACTTTTTTAACAGCATCGCAGTTCCTGAATTTGTGTTTTCACTTACCCAGCAATGAAGGTGATCTATTTTTGTTTTGGTTTGCTTCATCTGTGTTTGACAATTTCATCCAGATAATATTAGTTAGTACTTTTAAGTTATTGTTCATCTTTCCATACTTAGAGAAGAGGAATAAATGTGGTTAAGATCTGCATTCAGTAAAAATCCTTAGAAAGGGGAAATCTCTTATGATTTGAGTTTTAAAAGTTTCACTGCAATTTGTCTAAAAAGTGATCTTCAACACCTATGACTGCAGTTTCTACTGACAACACATACTAATGATCAATTATATGTAATTTTGCCTGAACCAAGCTATTTGAAGCCTTTAATAATTCTAAATGTATTCCTTATAATTTTAAGCACTCTGATCTCCACATAATTGGTTTAAGAGCCTCATTCTGATCAAGGACTTTACACAAGTTGGTAATTCCATTTATTCAAGCACACAATGATACTTGATTGAAATGGCATTTTGAAGATACAAAACTAAGAAGTTTTCTTTTTCTTTTTCAATGTTTTCCCTTCTCTTCAAAGATTAAACTTATGTACCGTGAGAAATAGTCTTTATTTTAAATGTACATACATTTCTTACAGAAAATGTAACTGTATTGTTACATACTGATGTGTTTAACAATAGCATCTTTAAGATGTGACAGGGAATCTGTCACTGTAGCAGTGGTAGGAGAATAATAGTAATGGTAACAGGAACATAACTTTGAACTGAGACTTTAGAAACTGCCTCATATCTCTTTATTATTGTCCAGTCAAGAAGCATTGTTGTTATTAACAAAAAAAAAAATTCTTCTTGATTCCAAAATACTATCTACTTTGCAATTTTTTGGTAACAAGTATTTCAATATTAAGATTTACTAATTTAGAATAATAGCTGTTCAGATGTTCCCTCTGAGTAGCTGATGCATCCTACAGGGAGGTAGCAATGAAGATGGTGTAGGTGGTAATATACTTGCAAGTTACAATACTAGTATGAGTAATATGATTGTTGCACAGGGAAAAGCACAGAAAGAGAAAGAAAGAGGGAGTATACATTTAAATATGTGGTTTGTGTACACATCTGTGTGTTATATGAAAGCGTGTTAGAATTATGCAACGTATGTATGAAGATATGTATTGGAAAAAAAAAATTGTATGGATAGGTTACTGACGGAACAGAAGGGACATGCTGAGAAATTATTAGGAAATGCAGGGAAATTTATGCCCTGAACACTGTATCACAGAAGTTCTTTACTCATTTCCTGCAAATGAAGAATATGTTCACTTAAGGCAATTAAGTCTGGAGTTTATTTTTTAAAACTATTTTATCTGCAAGGGCTGTGTTACTATATTTGAATAATCTTATGATGAAGGGAATCCCAAGAGAGCATCTGGGTATCCCACTGCCCACAGGCTAAGCCAGATAGACCTCATTACTGCTGACAAATGTCAATCCAAAACTACTTCTGGAATCACCATCAGTGGAGTCTGTCGGTGATAGAAACTCCACACTGATCTGTGTCAGTGGGTTTTACTAAACTAATTTTAGAAGAGGCTTCCAATACCTGAAACAAGTTGATCTTGCTGCAATTTAAGTTTATAAGTTATGGTGAATCCTATTCACCAAAAGCACAAAGAACAAATAAATTACTCTTTACTCTGATCAGCAGTCTTTCCCATATTGGAAACTATTGTAACCCCAGTGTATTTCATCCCAGTCATATGTTTATTACCGTATTTTTACTCTGCTCTTTTAATCTTATACCATGATTTTGAGATCTCTGATCACTTTATTATCCCACTGAATTGGGCTATGAGATTTTTCCATTGTCAATGTCTAGAACACCATTGAACAGAGTGGAGGATTTACTTCATAAACATAAATGATTTTGGCTTGATAGGATTTGCATCTTCTGTGGTATCTTCCAGACATGTAGACATAGTGTGCTGAATTACCTGTCCCTGTATCTTCCAGAAATTGAGGGCAGAACAACAAGAATTTCATTTTCTGACCCTTTTTCACCCACTTTTTTGAAGGTCACTTTTTAAAGAAACCCTTTAATTTTCTTTGGGTTTTTTACAGTCATCTGTTACCTGTTTGGTCTCTACAGTTTCTAAAAAGCAATGACTAATGATTCTGAGACCCTTTCAAACAATTCTGTGAATATTCAGGGCAGAGTTCATAAGATGATTACAACAATCTCATTTTTACAAAAATTACAAAATGGATTCATTACAGACAAAGTCTTATCTAAGCTCTATTATTTTTCTTTTCATTGCTGTGACGACTGAGTTAACCAACTACATGCCATTAATCAGTGGTGCATAGGCTTTAAATTACTTTTTCTTACATTTCTCTCCCTCCTGCATTCTTCCGCTGCAATGGGACTCATGCTTTCCTTTCATCTTCTTTATAGTAATACTATGTTTGCAATTATTTCTTATTAACCTTGTCTTTTGCTAGCTGCATCTCAACTTCTCCTTGACTTTTGCTACTTGTGACTTGAACTGCTTTGAAGTATTCATCTTTCATTCTTCTTTGATTTTCATCTTCTACTTCAGGCCACTGCAGATTTCAAGATTTAATGTATTTGTCTTCTATGGCGTTCCCTATTCTTCTCCTATTATTGCAATTTAATCCTTAATATTTTTCCATAAGGTATATGCTCCAAGGTGGTCATACTTCTCATTCTTTATGAATTTGATTAGATTGCTGGACACCTGTGGATCTCTGCTGACACAAGTACTGTCAGAAAGGCAGCAACTACAAAGATCCAGAGAGCATGATGGTCAGCAATAAGGACACATCCATCTGGTTTTATGGAGGTCTTACATACACTTCAGAATAAGGCATTGTTATGTGGACCTGTCCAAAATTAGCAGCAGAAGACCATCTCAAGACAGGTCTAAGCAAAGTCCTCACGAACTTACAACTGAAACAGAAAACATCTTAATGGTGTTCTCTGCCTGACACTGCATATAATCTTTTTGATGTTCTATATAGCCCCAACAACCATAGCAGATGCAACAGGAATTCACAAAGATAAATCCTGGAACTCAGGCCTTCAAAAATAAGATAATTTTTTCTTCATCGAGATATGTTAAACACAGAAAGGTCTGGCTTTTTATATAATACAAAGTGAAGAACTTCCCCAACCAAACTCAGGTTTGATTAAGCCTATTCAAAAAAAAAAAAAAATACCTTGTCTAGACATAAAATCTTAATTTTTCACTTTGACTACAGAATATTTTAAGTTGTCATCGTCAAAATTAAGCTTATGTATCTAGAAAAGCATGCAATGAATTTTTGTATTTGCTGATGTTCAAAAATTCAAAACTCTTATATTTTCCACTAAACAATTTAAACTGTATGTTAAAATTTATAACACAAATAATAAACAGTGCCTTGATGCCAAGGACAATCTTCTATCTCTACATATCAATTCTCTTAGATGCAGTTTATTCATTATAAATTACTAACTCTTCTTATCTGACGGTTCTCAGTAGATCATAAAAAATCTGAAACTTTTCCTATCCCAGAGTTTTATCTGACACACATCACAGCTTCCAGGAAACAGCAAATATCTCTTGTATCCTAGTCCCAGACACACCCTTCCAAATCAAACACTGTATGCAGTAGATTTTCTTTGAACAAAACAGTCATAACATTGTAAGATTGACTGAGCCTCTAAACCAATGCCTATTAAGAACTTCCTGTGTTATTCACAATCTCCTTGAAAAGATGTTTTCCTAGCTTAAGCATCTCTGTTTTACATGCTTCTTTTACAGAAGTACTCAGCTTCAAGAACTATGGCTGAATTTTCAGATCTGGCTTTATTTAAGCACCAAAAATGTTGGGCATCAAATTTGCATGATGTGTTTTATCTCACACCATAAAATCTCAGTAGAAGAAATTCAGAAGTTGGGTAGGACATAGGGACCTTTTGTGAGATTTGACTTCTCTAAATTTCTTTCTCACCTTTCTCACCGTTTTCTATAAATAAGTATTCTAGAAGTTTATGGAGTAGGTCAGCAGTTTTCTAATTTATACCCCCTATATTTTACGTTTTCCAAAGTATGTGACTGAATGAGGTCTTCCATGTGTTTTTTGTTCTCGGCCAAAAATGAGAAATAAGGATAAGCAAAGATGTGATACTGCTCCTATTTTTACCCACTGAAATTTTCATGTTTGCTAAAATATGTTGGTCAAAAATACAGATGTACTATTTGAGTTATGCTCAACAAAAGGTTCTGTGGGTGATAGTATGATATGAAAGGTGTATTTGGTTTAGGTGACCTTATTTCACTATGGATTTTCAAGCCTGAAGTAAGTTATAAGAATAAGTTTGCAAATTCACTTATATAACTTACCTGGACAAGTAATTCTAGTGCAGACAAAACTAGAAGATGAAGTATGTAATGAAACTTTTAGCTCTTCATTCTTTTGAATAAGAATGGAAATAACATTAAAAAAATGCATATTACATAGCAGAAGATTTTTTTTTTAGTTTCTCTCTGAAACACACTGTCCTGTTTTCCTTTACTATGTGGATAACCACAATCTTCTAAGAAATGTCTCTGCAACACAGTTTGAAAAAAACATTAATTATTCTAATCATTGCAGTTGATTAAACAGGTAGGGGACCCTTTTTGATTCTTTATTTACCACTTTTTCCTCCTTCCTAAGAGTTCTGCACAACTGGAGATTTTCAGCCCCTTTGTAGCCTTGTCATCTTAGTAAAGTTCTTTTGGCATGCTAATTAATCTCCTTCCCAATATTTACTCTCCCTGACCACAAGCCATTGTCTGCTCTAACATCTTATTTTGAAGAGACAGGGTTCTTGAAATTCTTGAATGCTTCTCTTAACAATAGCTCTAGCCTATACATAATGTAGCAAGCGAGAAAATTATTTAATGGTAAATTTCTAACCTTGAGACTTTTTTCATGGTTTTGTTTTTTTAACACATTACAAGACTTTGCTTTTCTTTGGGGTTTTTTGTGCAAAACCAGGGTTAGGTGTTTTTTTTATTTTGCCAGAACATTAATCAATATGGCAAGGTTTACTCAAATACTTAAACCAATTTAATCCAATTTATCCAATACAGAGACATTCTGCTTTATATTAGTTCCTATTTCAGACTTTTTTGAATCTTATTTATTAAGAAACTAATGTTTTCCTGTAAAATGTTTTATGCATGATATTCAAAGCAATTGGATGCACTATAACATATTATATACTGGACACATACTAGACATATATTGGATAAATATTGGTTATTACATATAAAATATCCTATCAAGCTTTGTCTTCTTAATGGAGCACAAAGTATGAGACACTTCCAATCTATTCATTGCCATTGAGACTGTTAGAGAGGATTTAATAAAATCTAATTCTAATAATTTCTAAAAAATTTCACAATAAGGTGTCATTTATGAAGAAAGCTATCCTTTATCAAAATGTTTTATGTAAGAAATAAAAGAAACAAGGCTCATGTTTTTAGACATCAAAGACAGGTAGCTACAAATTCGACCTAATGTCATGTCTCTGAAAGATGTAAGTCTTGACAACTTAAAAGGGAACCAAAATGTTCACAAAAGCAAAAGCTAAGCTGATCAAAATAGAACCATTTTGCCCCTTTCCTCTGTCAGTAACTGAGCAAAGGCCTTTCCCCACAGGCATATGGGGTCCTCCAGATTTTAATCAAGTTGGTTGGGAGTGTTAATCTGCTGGAGGGTTGCAAGCTCTACAGAGGGATCTGGACTGGCTGAATAAATGAGCTGAGGCCACTATAAAATACAGCATGCTGTATTTTATAGTGATTACAGGTTTAAATGCAATACTTTATTGACTAACTGTAGGCTGATGAATTAAGCTATGGAACTAGCTAGAGACATCATATTACTTAAGAGTTTGGTTGAACTCACCATGTCACCTCCACCTAAAACATCTCATTGCTGTAGAATCATAGAATCATTTAGGATAGAAAAGACATTTAAGATCATCAAGTACAACCATTAACCAGCACTGCCAAGCCCATCCCAAACCATGGC
The DNA here is from genome assembly GCA_013400275.1 of Rhadina sibilatrix. Lineage (NCBI taxonomy): Eukaryota > Metazoa > Chordata > Aves > Passeriformes > Phylloscopidae > Rhadina > Rhadina sibilatrix. The sequence goes on along the minus strand of VWYO01018201.1, from coordinate 103,398 downwards.
TTGCAAATGCCATACCTACATATCTTAAATACTTCCAGGGATGGTGACTCAACCACTTCTCTGGGCAGCCTGTTCCAGTACTTGACAACCCTTTCCATGAAGAAATTTTTCCTAATATCCAATCTAAACCTCCCCTGGTGCAGCTTGAAGCTTCTTCTTGTCACCTGGGAGAAGCAAGCAACCTGGCTACATCCTCCTTTCAGGCAGCTGTGGAGAGCAATAAAGTCTCCCCTGAGCCTCCTCTTCCCCAGGCTCAACAATCCCAGCTGCTCCTCGTAAGATTTGTGCTCAAGACCCTTCACCAGCTCCACTGCCTTTCTCTGGACCTGTTCCAGCATCCCAATGTGCTTTCTGTGTGAGTGGCCCAGAATTGAACACAGGTGTGGCCTCACCAGTGCTGAGTCCAGGGGACAATCACAGCTATGGTCCCACTGGTACAATCTGATGCCATTATTTCTGACACAAGCCAGGATGTCACTGGCCTTCTTGGCCTCCTGGGCACAGTGCTGATTGACCAGCATCAGCACAGCCTTTTCCAACAGGCAGCTTTTCAGCTCCTCTTCCCCAGGCCTGCAATGCCACTTGGGGTTGTGGCTGAAGTGCAGGACCCAGTATTTGGCCTTGCTGAGCCTCAGATAATTGGCCTCAGCTCATTGATTCAGCCAGTCCAGATCCCTCTGTAGAGCTTGCAACCCTCCAGCAGATTAACACTCCCAACCAACTTGATTAAAAACTGGAGAACTGCACATATTCAAAAGAATTTTGCTATGAAAGTCAAGCTTTGCTTAGTCAACATGATAGATTTTGGACCAGTGTAAGCATTAAAGGAATCTGTATTACAGCAGAAGAGGAATCTCAGTTTTACAGTTCAATCACAAACCATATCTATTCTTTGCCTCTGTTTCTAGACCTGTGTAAGACATTGCAGAAATACATGGGATAACTGGCTTATTTTTCTTCTGCAAAACCACATGTACAGTTGAAGCCAAGTTCATTCCTAATCAAATACATAATTTGACAGGAGTAAACATTTGTGTCCATTACGTTAATTTGGTTTAGGCCTGTAGGCACTATCACATATGCTGTATGTCTTACCTTGTTATCAACTGAGTCAGAAGTGAAAGGAAGCTATGCAATTAGGTACAATTTCTTTACAAATAACCTCCATATAAAGTCCATGTCTCTGAAATGAGACATTTCTTACAAATGTGCTGTAATCATTAAACCTTCTGTATAATTTAAAATTAACTTAAATTCATCATAAATCTCGCAAAAAAAATAAGGTAGAACTTTTAGGATATAACTCAGAAGAGCCTCTGCACATTTCTACCAACTTTTAAATATGAAAATATCAAATTTACTGCAGCAAAAAACCTCACAATGACACAATTCTTCACAGAAATTTCATTTATTAAAACCACCAATAATACCTTTCTCCTGTCACTTCCTGTCTTTCAAAATCACTTCTTTACAATTAATTTCATTTTCTGTGGTTTTCAGAATAGAGATATGTAGTTTCTTTTTGTCTATTCCTTTTCATCTTTTTCATCTCTCCCTTGTTCTCTCACTTTCTTCAGTTAACTGCTTTGGCTATATTTTATCATGTATATGGTCTATTTCAGAAGTGGAAAATTGATGTGGAACAAGCAGACCACAATAACACCACTGCTCTAGAGTAGATCTGGCCTTCTAGATTACCAGGACTGATGAAGCTATTGGGAGTAGATTGGTACTAATCTATAGACTATTGCAGTTTCCAGCCTAATCTCTCTGTATTGAGCTGGACATTTTGAATTGGCAGCAGTGTTTCACAACTGGCAGCCTGTCTTAATCAGGACATCTAGGAACTAAATTTTTTTCCATATTGTTTCCATTCTTGTAACTATTGTAACTTGTAACTATTTTGATTTTTTTTTTTTTGTCATCTTTAATACATTAAAAATCATGGGGAAAAGTTCTAAAACAAACAAACAAAACCCCCACAACCAAACAAAATAAACCACAAACCGCCAGAAAATGAACCAAGGAACACAGGAAAGGAACATCCAGTTCCGTGGCACTCCAATTAACAAATAATCTAGGTAAACAGTTAATATGTGTCAGTGCAAAATAATTTATTCTTGTAGGAAACCAATTCTGCTTATTTTGTGGGCATTTTCACACAGCAAAATTTAACACTTTATCCAACCAAATTGAAATATTTCATTTTGTCAAAATTTAGGTGAGCTACTAAAAAGTAGTTTCCATCATAATTAATTAGCAGGAAATTGTAGTTTCTGTATTTCAAAGATTAAGTTTCTGAGTCCTAGACTCTGTGGGCCAGACATGTCTAAACTTCAGAGGAGACTGTAACGAGTTGTAGATGATGTAGTTTTGTCACAGACCTCAGTCAAAGATCTGGAAATTTCTAACCATCTGGCTTCTTAGGTAGACCAAAGGAGAGAATAGGAACATAGTGTTTAGACAATAAAGAAGTAATTTAGAGATACCAGTAGATGCAATTTGACTTTCAATTAAAGGCAATTAAGACACAAATTAAAGAAAAAAATCCTTTTTAAAGTTAGGATTTTACAAATAGTTTTAGGACATTGACGTTTCATCTCAATTTGACATAGAAGAAGATGAGAAAGGAATGAAATATTGTACTCATTATGAGGAGTCTGGAAAGCAATTTATAAATCTACTGGAAACTTTCATGCCCCTTACTTAAGGATGCTTTTCCATTAGGATGATCTGTTTCAAAAGGGCACAAGATACCACGGGGAGAATTACCATAATTCCAATATCAAATCTAAATCCCCCTGTGATGGCAGGATCCACAGCACACATTTTCTCCCTAGCATAGACACATGGTATGCCAAATGGCTGTGCATATAGAGGAAAGTGGGGAGAAGACATTGCTCAACCTCCTCAACTTATCTTGACAAATATAGGGCTTTAAACATCTGTAATTTACCCAGAATTTAATCCAGCTAGGTTTAAATAGATTTGTCAGGCCACAGGTTTAACATTTCTACGGTGTATTTTGTTATTCTATGGTGCCTTTCTTGACAGCAGTGAAGATGCTACAGTCAGTCCAATGGTAACCCACTGAGCTACCCTAGATTCAGCAGTACTGCACCAGTGGACCTCAGTTCCTCCAGAGACTCCTACAGAGCTCGACAGAAATGCATTGACACAGCTGATGAAACTTCCTTCTTTTCTTTCTATCACTTTGCATGTGGTTAGGCTGCATACTAGACCGTAAGTTGACCTTCAATTAATAGCTCTTCAAAGAATAATTGTTGGGATATTTTGTCAGTTTAAAACATTGTGTCCAACAGTTTCCCAGTTCATTAGAGTAAAATAATGGTATGTTAATACACAACATAGTACTTCGCATTTTTATTTCTTTTCTATGTCACCATAACAAGTTATTATGATTTATGCTTTTATTATGTTGACATGTATCACACCCATCTTAACTATTCCAACCCAGGAGAGTACAACAGCAAATAATTCTGATCTCTCACTGCTATTTGTTTGGGGATATTTTTTTTGTTTGCTTTGCCTTTTTATTTTTAATTGTTCTCCTTGGATTCCAAATTTCCTTTTACCTTCAAACATTGTACAAGTGACGTAATTTCCCTATATTACAGGTAATAACATAGAATGCTCCTTCCTTGCTCCAGTGTGGGGGTGGACAGAGCCCCAGTGGCTCTGCCTTGGAGAAGATAAGAAGAATTGCACAATACNGGCTCTGAGCCTCCTGGGTCCCGGCTGTGGACCCCTGCTTCCAGCTGGAAATACTCCAGGATTCATTTGAAGGAGGCTGCTAGTGTTTTAGAGAAACCCCTAATACCCAAGACAGTCTCTCTAAATACCAAATATAAGTCATCACTCAAATTGTAAGAGAGAAAGAAGGCTGGTCCTTTCAAGAGTTTTTTTATTCTTTTGTACGAGTGCAGTTCTGGATTCTATACAGAAATTTAGTTTTCATGTATCACTCTGAATGATACACTCAATAGCAAAAGAGAGTCAAGAACAAAGAAGATGACATTTGCCAGCATCTTTGAGAATCCAAACCCCAAATTGTTAACACCTTTGAAGGAGAGGCTGCATTGCATTGCATTCATTAAGAGTTGCAAATCCAGACTAATTGTCAGAAATCAATGTCCTAGTTTTTCCAAAATCCTGCACAGCATCCAGCCACCTGTTTATCACAACAATAGCAAAGAATCACCTAATTCTAATAACAGGGTCTCTCTCAGAGTCAGAGTTACAGAAGAGAACAGTTTTAGCCACATGATAGAAGACCTTTTAATCAGGATGGAAGAATGTCCCCATTCTTCATCACTCTAACTTTTTGTATCGGTGACCACATATCAGTGTCATAACACTGGGGTTACTCAATCCTTTCTTTCTGAGAGAGACTCACAATAAACAATTAGATTTTCACCTAAAGTACCCCTGAAAGAGGGAGGAAATCATGCACCAAGAGAAGTTTAAAAATCATGAGTGAGTGATTTTTAAATAAGCAATGAGTGAATGACATAGAGCTTTCTGATTTTTGACATCAACCTGTAACTATCTCCATAGTATAAAAATTATCTCCAGGATAGACCATAGTTCTCAGACCAAAACAGAAGCTATGGGGATAGGTAATATTTTGAGACACGGCACAAACATTTTTAGACAGTGTCATAAAACTTGTGCCTAGGAAATCATCTTGATACCTCCTCTCAAAGATTGTTCTGAAAATGGTGCATAGAATTAGAACAACAGAAGCAAATTATATTTTTCCCATTAAACGAGTAGGCTGCATTGATCAATATACACCAAGTCACATTATGAATGCCAGAAGTCTGTACTAATTGCTAAAGACTTGAAATTGTGTTTGAACCTGATTATTCCTGATCCTAGGCCATGTACAGATAATATAAAAAGACAGAGAGTTACAAAGCATGCAATGAATGCTTTTCTCTTAATAATAAACTGGGTATTTAAAATACAATTGTCCTTTCCATAACTTGTTCAAAGTGTTTTTACCAATCTGAAATAGCGTGTCTGTTCATATTGATTAAAATGCTCATTGTTCTAATCCCTTATTAGATTTTTGGAGTGAGGCTTTTAAGAGGTTACAGTAAATGAAACTGAAAGGTAAATGATTAAACCTTTGGGCTTCTGATTTATAACAAATTCATGCTTTATAGTGCCACTACTCCCTTTTTAATTTGTTTTTTGGCTTTTTTTGGTTTCTTTGTTTTTGTTTGTTTGTTTGGTTGGTTGGTATTTTTTACTTTTTGAATGGCAGGTATTTCCCTTTTCATTTCTCCTTTTCTCTGATCCTATTCAGATATACTCAGTAGCCAACTGCTTTATGCAGCTGGAAATGAAGTTGTTTTGTCCTGTATACAATGCCAATGCACTCTCAGGGAATGAAATGCATGTTTGGGTAAAAGGTCTGAAGAATAGTAGTGGTTAACAATATATATACTCTGGACATTCAGAAAGCTTTTATCTTTTTTTTTTTTTTCCTTTAAGTCAAAGAGTAGTAAATCATAAATTTCTTCAAAGGGATTTAGATAATAAATAAGGAAGTATTAACTAATGTTAGGTTAATGGTTACAAATGGACAATGAAGATTAAGACATGACAGACTTATGAGAGTATCTTTGAGCTCTAAGTAGGAATAAGATATTTAATAATAATCTTCATTAACTGAAATCAAGGAGAATACATTAAACATTCTAATTCCTTAAGACAGTCATTTCTAAATTAATTTTTGAATTGAATTTAGTCAAAGAGTCAAAAATTCTAGGAACGCGACTAAAAGTTAGCCGCCAAAATATTCTTACCTTTTAAAATTTACTTCTAGAAACCTCTTTAAATAGAGTCATGCTCATGCTAACATCGCACGGGGATATCCTGGAATGTGAAATTTGTGCCTCTTTCCCGAAGTACTTGGGAGAGGATCGCCCCCCGGTGGCGGCGGGGGACCGCAGTTACTCCGTTGGACCTCAGTCGAGATGGGGATGAAAGCTGAGCAATTACAACTCTGCTGCTTGCTCACCATCCTAACAACAATAATGCTTTCCATTGCTCCTTTTAAAAATATAATATTTCATTTCCTTCCTAATCATTTATTTGGAGAAACTGGATATTATTTGTGTTTCTGGGTGTATTTCTGTTTGTCCCTTACACCATAACTAGTTATAGCTATAAAATTTCTTGATCCTGGAAGCCTTGCTTGCAGATACCAGAACTCATGCCTTTACAATTATCCTAACGTTTTCTGGCACCTCAGTGTGACTGCAGACGTGTTTCAGGACTGCTGTTCTTTGAAAAGCTAATGCAAGTGTGTCAGTAAGAGCTATGTAGCAGATTCTTGTAGTGACCAGCATTTTAATGCCCACAGAAGTCCGCTGGGTAGATCTGTCTTTAGGATTGGCTGTGTTTCCTCTCAGCATGACATTTTCCTGCTACAGCAGTGCAGCAAGCAGGCAAGAACTGCTATCACCCTGCAGTAACATGATGACATACTCAAGTCCCATAGTCTTCCCTGCAAATCGGTGCTTCCTTTGAAGACAATAGAAGCTGGAATTAAAGCACTGTGACAGCAGCTTATCTCCTTAAGGTGCTTGAAAATCACGTGCAATTGTTCCATGGATACCAAGGAAATATGTACATTTTTCAAAGTGCAAGCCTACCACAAATCAATAGATCTATGTAGGTATGTGTAGTAAACCAGATTATATGGCAAGAGGAAGGCTCCTCTTGTTAATGAAGAAAATATACAGGTCATATAATCAAATGCTATATTAATGTTGCTGGCAATTTCATGGAAAGTGACTGAACATTTTCTAATACTATTTCCTACAGATAATATTTTGTGAGAGAGAGTTAAGGAAAGCAAATTCATTGTTAATAATAAATCCACTTTCAGGAATACAAAAGGAAAATTTATGCACAGGTCATAATTCTGACATAGCAAAGGAGGCAAGATCAAAAGAAAAACTTCCTGGAGAAAGTAGCCTAGTCTGGAGATGTAATCAGAAGTGCAACACGATAGTTTGTCATTTTCAGGGAGCAAAGACAAATTCTGCAAAGACACCCACAAAACCTCTACATCTGTGAAAATGTTTACACTTGAGCTGCCTAGGAAATATATTTCAAGGCAGCAAAACCATCCACCCCAACTGAGACAACAGTCAGATCACTAGCTCTGACACTTACAAAACAGGGCTGAGTTCAAATATAGTATAAGGTTAAGCAAAAAGTTCAGAGTCAGATTTTTTAAAATATGAAATTTATGTAAGACTACTTTTCATAAGCTTTGACTGTTATTGTTAATGTGTCTGGGCAATGTTCTTGCTTGTGTCTAATGATACACTGCATCAGAACTCTAACTTAAAATGGGCTTTTGCAAATAATTTACTATGTGTGCTTGGGCCAAGTACAGCAAACAACTACGATTACCATTTTTGACTCTGCTAGAGCTGCATCACAATATATGAGGGATGCCTGGCACTCTAAGGCATTCTTTTATGCCACCCTCAGTCAAGCACACTAAATGAAAGGCTTCTGTAACTCTGTCTGGTTGTTGAAGGAGCAGCTTGCTGTCTGCTTTATATTTATTCTTTCCACTTAACATTTTAATCTTTCTCCTTTATAACAATGTCATATTTCCCATTTGTGGAATAGCAGACAAGGTCCACAGACAGCATTACTATCAGGCAGATCTCCCAGTGCTTCACTTGTACTCTCAAAAATACCTTGTACACACAAATAGCATTAGGGATTGACTAGTTGAATGTATTCATAAACACAGTTCTGGTATCTTGGGATGTGGTAGCTCTTGTTTTCTGCATTGTTTAGAAACACCTTTCTAACTCAGTATCTCCATCTGCACAACTATCAACCTGGTTGAAACCACTCAGGCACTGACATACATCAGCACCAGTGTTGCCTGTTTCTCTTATACCTTTTAGTGTTTCCATCCTTAAGAGTCTCAGATGAGACAAGCTTCGTACTTGAAAGATTTGCACATACACAGTTAATTACATGGTTAATACTTCCTAACACTGCCAAGCTGTTTTTCAAAAATTTAGAAGCACCAGTTCACAGGGTGCAGAACCAAGTGTCTGATAGAACCAGAAACAGTTGAATGTTTTCATCACCTTCAAGTTTCTCATTCCCAAGCTAATACATAGTGGTTTAGTAACGGAAATGCTGTAGAAACCACACATCTTGTTTCTAAAATGGAGATGGGAACACTTTGAGCTGCACGGGATCTACATCTGAGAGGACAGTGAGAGCAAAGGGCAGTCAGGGGATCATGGGAGGAAAGGCCTTGATGATATGGGATAAGATTGTAACAGGAAAAGCAACTATGACTCCTTGGATTAGAACACCCTGAATTCTTCCGGTAAAATGTTTCTACCCAACAGTGAATTAGGTGAAAATATGGGAGGCACAGAAATCTCCTAACAGAATTTTTCTTGAGGAGGACATTTTTAATAAGGAAATAAATCAAATATAACATCTAGATCAGGACCTGTTGTTGTTACCTGTTTACTGGCAGAATTTCCCAGTACAGATGTGACTGTAACTGCAGGAGACTTTATAGAACCTTGGGGATCTTTCTGGATTCCTGTTTGTCTTTCCCTGGCTGAAGAGCAGAGGTTTTGACAGAGGTAAGAGCAAGTTTATAGATACTATGTTCTGTTGTACTGTGCATGTACTTGTTTTGTTGATTTTTTTTTTAACTATGGACTTTTATCACAAAAGCAGTTAGTACAACATATTTTTAAATGTAAAGCAGCAGTGTACAGTAATTTCCTTTCTCTGTGTATTTGCACTTTTCTTAACCCTCCAGGCTGCCAGAAGAGTATGCAACTTTTGAAAGTGTATTTTAATGGCAGAAAGGATCTACCTGTCAGTCAGTTTCCTTACATTAAAGTAATACCTTTTCCAACTATTCAGTGACTTTATTATCAGGACACGCTTTTCCCAAGTGCCACTGGACACCAACATGGTGCTAAAAGAGGCAACGTGTCCTTCCTCCCTCACCCCATTCTTTGGCTCAAGAATAGCATGCTTCAGAGTCTCTAAGATTTTAATAGGACATCTAAAAAATTTGAATAGTCCTCACAGAACAGATGTTCCTTCAAAGCAATCACAAAATGCAAAACATACTACAAGTGTGCAATTTATTTTTGCTGCATAAAATATTCTATATTTTGCCTTTAGAGATGAATATAACATTTTCAGAAATTCCATCAAATTGTTTATAAAATAGACTCTGATTCTACAAATGCAGTACTATTTTTAAGGTACACATTTTTACCCCTGTATGCTTTTCTTTCTTGCCAGTGAAAAACACCAAACAAGCCAAACTCAAGAGTCCAAATTGGCACTGCTAAATTTACCTGCTGCATATTCTGGATGCAGCATTAAGCACTTAAATAAGAAGCTCCATCCTCCCAGAACACAATACAGGGAACCATGCATAGCAGACTCAGCTTACCTTGTAGAAAGTCACTTGTAATGCAATCAGGTTGTATGGACCTGGGTTTTTCCACTGAGGCACAGCAAAATGTTGGCCTCTTGTTGAACTTCTGTCCACAGCTATTGGTCTCAAACAACTTCTGGAGAGTGGAAAAAGTACATCAGCACTACTAAGCTGCTTTTTGCCTCCTGGATAAGCTGTGCTATACATACTTCTCTCTGTTCCCCTAATCCCTTCAGTGTCTCATCTAATGCAGTCTTCATTGATTGAGCTTTACAAACACTCCTTGCAAATGAACAAAACTCTGAAGTGCATTACCATTTGTGAACAATAAGACTTTCTCTCAGACAGTTTTCTTGAAGTAAAGTAGGTGAATTAAGTACTTTTGAAGAAATATTAAACCATGTTTGTGCCAAAGTACAAGATCATTGAAACTTTCCATTAATCAAGACTTATGGTTTAATTGATGGCTCCAAATTTGACCCAGCAGAACTGAAGAGCAGAACATCTCCAAAAGTACTCATTCATCACAGGATTTTTCAGCTTTCTTTCCATTAGCCCCTCAGTAAAGTCATTTTCAGCACCCAAATACTTAGCCTCCAGAAGTTTCTTGCTCCTGTCAACTGTGATGTGCCATATCAGGACTGCAAAAAAGGGGGAAAAAAGGTACCATGCAATCTTAGAGGAAGTTACACTGTTTCACTTTTAAGGATTACTCATCACTTTATCTCTTGTCATTCTCTCTATGTCTTCTTTGCCATTGGTTTGATTACTTTTTCATTCCTCTGAAAAATTCTCATTTTAAGATGACTTCCAATTCCACCATCCAATTAAAAGGAGTGGTCTCTCCTTTCATAGATAGCCTCATGCATATCATTTCTTGAGACGACAAAGTCGTTGGTAAGGCAAGGACTTTGCAAGTCTTCTTAAGGAACTGTGTGACAGAGATGGAAGAGGGAAAGGAAGTCTGAAAGCTGTCAGCAGAAATAAAACATTTGATGCTTTTAGTTACTGTAACTGGAAAAATTAATTCTCAGCTGGTAAGAGAGTTAAACAGAATTATACTCTACAATGACTATTATTTAATGACAATGTTCATTTTTTCCTTAAACCATTTGGAAATGGCTTAAAACTAACATAAACATGGTTAACCAGTTCTATTTCCTAATTCAGTCAAACGTCCTCCTTCAGTGTAAGTATTTCTTATTTCAAAACTTATTATGACATCTACATTAACAAAGTAAACTTATCCCATAGGCAGAGTCCAAAACAGATTTAGATGTTTCAAATTTGTAACTCAATCTGAAGTCAATAAGGTACATACAAATTATGCATATTATTGAAAAATGCTCAGTTTTCCACACATTACTAAAATCCATGCTGCATGTTTTTCTCTGTCCAAATAGACTTTAAAAAATACATCATTTTCAGCATAGAATCAGTGGGATCTCACAGTATAAAAATATTTTTTTCATGTTTTTCATAATACCATAACACTTCTTAATATTTTTTAATCTAGTATTTGTATATCTGTTTCACAAAGAAGTTTATCATATCAGGTAGAAACCAAAAAATCAATATACAGTTGAGAACTATGTAAACATTTCCTTTTTCACAATTTGGCAAACACAATATATGGTACAAACTGTAAAATGTAATTATATGGTTTTGCCCTCCTTCCAGCCTGTTGTACATTAAAGAAGGCTTCACATGCACTGTGAGGTCAGTTACACTCTTTGGGGTTTTCTCGTTGTTCCATGTCTAGTGGGTTGTTTTTGTGAGTAGTTACTTTTAGATGCATAGCAGCTGGAAAACTTGAGTTCATCTCCATGGTAACAATCACATTTTTCACTAGAAATATCAGTTACTTTGAAGACTTTCCACATTCATGTAATTAAGATGGAGGTAGAAAGCAAAAAGTATTGGTTTTTTACAATTTAGGGTGATATTAAAGTATCACCCTGGAGAATTAATACAATGGTATTTTGAAAGAAAACTGGTAAGCAAGAGTAGAAGTAATTTAAATCTAAGTCCTAGTATTAAGGCTATTTAATTTCTGATTAAATAAGATCATTATTACTAAAGGAGGTTTTCATGGCAACAGACTGTGATTATTTGGTCTAAAGAGACTAGGTCATTACACTATTTAATACTAGAAAAATGAATTAAATATTTCTACAATTTGTGGACATATTGATGGAAAATCAATGGAGAAATTATCATAACCGTGTATTTTATTTGCTCATTTATTTAGTTTCTTTAGAATCAAGGTTTCAAAATTAAAAAGCCCTTATAAAATACTTTAAAAACTGTATTAATCTCCAAATGTGTATTAACCTTGGCAAATGTGTCCTATTTCTAGTAGAACATTCTATTTTCTTTTTCTTTAATACCATATTTTCAAATGAACCACAGTATTTCACTTCCTTCTCTCCCCTTTTATTTGAAGTTTTACACAGGGAGGAGCTGATACTGGGCAACACAATGTCCCTTCCTGGAGAGACAGACCAAGTGAAAGAAAGTAATAAATTCCATTTCTGTATCCACTATGTACACACCTCCTATTAAAGATAAGACTTTTCATTGTGTCTGTAGTGGGCATCATTTGTAAGCTGATTCACTGCCAGTTAAAGAGCGTTCTTCCAAGGTGCATGATTTGTTCAGCTGATTCTTTAAATCACATTCAATACTTCTATTTTGTATTCTGTTATTCAAGTCTTGCAGTTTTTCAGTAATAATAAAGCAGGTTAGAGATGTCAACAACCTCCTACACATCATATACTTTGTAAATCCTGTACTTTTTAGAAGCATACTTGTGAAAAGCAATATTTAATTTTCAATATGTATTTTAGACTATAGTTTGGTAAAAGCAGTTTAATGTCAAAAAATATTTTTTCCTTTAAAACATTGTAGAAAAAAATACTAGTCCTTGAATGAGTGTATTCTACTGACTCCAGTCATCTCTGGCTATGACCTTGCATTTCTACAAGAGATACTTTTAGGACTACCTAGACCCAGTTTCAAAACAAAATATATATTTAGCATTAATTTCACTTGTACTTTTTCATAAGAATCATGTCTTATTACACTCTGTGCATTCATATACTCCCCATGTACACATAACAAAAGGGCCTTATGAAAGCTTGTGAAATCCAAGGTACAAATTATTCTAGGAACCTGTATCAATTCAGAAGAGACAGGAAATGAAGAAAAAAAGGAGGACATAATTCAGAATTAAAACTTATTTCAGTTATCAAAATGAATTAGAATGACAAAAACCCAGCTAACAGCACAAGACTCACTGAAAGGACTCCAAGCATTCACAAGATCTACTAAGAGAATATGAATACTTTGTCAGTCTTAAAATATGATTTGTTAGCAAAAGTGAATCTGTAAAACAACTCTGCAAGAGAATCACAAAGTAAGCAGAAAATGCATTATTCAAGATTCAAAAGGAAATAAACAAAAGTTTAATCAATATTTTTTTTCCTCAATACACTACTTGAAAAAGTTTGTTGCATGTTGATTATTTGAAGTACCTAATGAAACATTCAGAATGTGCACAATGTCATAGGAAGAAGCCTTCCCTTCAGCTAAAACAAATCAGAGAGAGAAGTGAAAATATTTCTGGGTAAATGAACTCTTAAAATGAAAAATGGGACAGCTGAGTAGAGAAATAGCACCACTTTGGAAAGAATCAAAATATTCTGAGAAAGTTATTAAAAAAGTTTCAGTGTATTGTCTCACAGTGAGCTTGTACAGTCCCAGATTTTTTCTCCCAAGTTGTGCTGAATGTAGGTCAGATTTTAAGTCATGCTGCTTGTTAGACGTTTTGGTTTATTGTTATGCAGGTTGTGATGATATCCCATGGTCCAATCAATTCTAGCATTGCTCTATGCTGTATTTCTTTTCACAGCTGAATGGCCATTAGCTCAATTCAAAATGGATTTTCCAGAGAAGAGGCTGTGCATGGCAAAGAACAAATACTGTTATCTGATGCACAACAGGAAAATTCATTTTGAGATAGTTCTTGGAATACCTGGTGAGTAGGTTATAGTCCCTGAAAGTCTGAAGCAGAAAGCTTGTGGAATTTTTCAGCAAGGCAAGCAAACACCAGATTTAGCCAAAGAGAACAAGAGCAGAGAGAGCAGAGAGATGAGTAAATCAGTCTGAATTGGCCCACTCAAGACACTGAGGCAGGCTGGATCCAAAGAAATTTACTTCCCTTTCAGGAACTCAAAGGCAGCTAGGGAAATAACCATGATTTGCAGAGTAAATACTCCCATTTTTCTTCATTCATAATAGAATTTAAGATAAAAATTTGATCATAAAGGTTTTGTTTAATAAACAGCTGTGGAATGATGTTCTGTACAGGGATGTTAATCACAAAGTTTGGAAATAAAATAACTGAAAAGAAATATTGTGTAGCACTTTCCAATGTGGACAGTTACCTGTGTATCTGCGCCAGCTCTTTATAAGCCACAGTATTCTGACTTTAGTTTTCTTTCTCCTTTTCAATAGCTTGGTTTTCTTTGCTTTAGTTCCTTTCTTACAACAGAAACAATAAAAAGATAATAGTGTATACCATTTAATAAGATTTTATATTTAATTTATTCCTTCTCTTTTTGTTTTGCTCTACTTGTGACTTCTTTTACTTCCTTCTCTGAAAAACAGAAACTCTCCCGAAAGTGTAAAAGACATTTGACTCCTGATTCTAGTTCCATACACTACTGTACATCTAAGTGGAACTGAGTCAGTGGATCTACATGTGCTTTAAACTCATCTATTTGAAAGATAAATTAAATGTTCCACCTCATTCTGGTCCTACCTCTCCACTTTAAGTGTCTGAAATTAGCAAATCCCTCTTTTAACCCATGATCTAACAGCATCTAACACACAGCACTGATGATGACAATCATAATTTACTCATACACAGTTAATATCCATTTTTAAGCCATCTTTGTCTTAAAAATCTCCAAAGGAAGGGTACACTGAGATGGGGGAGAAGGGGAAAGCAAGGTTACTTTAAGAAGGCAAAAAAAATATTTTCAAAACTCTGAAATTAATCTTCTAAATAACTGTTCATAAGCTCCAGCATAGCCAATTAAATAAACTTGAAAATTTAATGCATTTTTAATTTTTAAAATTTCTTAAGACACTGTTATTTCTAAAATTAATTCATATAGCTTTTATCTAAAGTCTCTAAATTCCTTCTCTAACTTTAGTAGACAGCTGTATAGAAATGAACTTCTTCCAAAGACCAGGAGATTTTCCTGTGAAGTGCTGATATTTCCCTGGTCTGGTGTCTGGTTTCTACCTCCTCTTTCCATGGCAAAATTGACTTCTTCTCTTCTCTGCTCTTTCTGTGACTCACTGGTGTTAACTGAGCCTTTGCACAGAGGAGAGTGTGCAAAGAGCTCAAAGATACCAACAAATCCTATTTAGTTTTCTAATCCAAGTAAATAATTTCTCACCATTGTGCATGTTAGGAGGAGATAAGGGACTCTTAGATGATATGGAGACAAGATCCAAAAGGTTTTACTGTTGTTAGATCTGGAGGTGGCAAGGGAATCCAAGAAAAGAGGAAGAGGTTTAAAGTTATCATTTATACCTGAATGATTCCTGAGTAAATGCCATAAACTCAATTAAAAGTTATCTTAAAGGAAAGTGTTTTACCCATTAGATCATGTCATGATTAGGAAAAATATGCAGTTTGAAACCTGAAGCCTGTGACTTAATCAGCATCACTGATAATATGAAAGGAAACCTCTTCCCTTATCCTAGGATTCTAGAATAAACTGAAAAGAACAAGAAGGATGCACATGAAGCTACACAAAACACCTGCTAGCTCACAGATGTTATAATGGTGTCATCACCTGGGGCACTGGTCCTTAGCACTGACCACCATCACAGCAATGTCAAAATTATAGTCCTGACTTATGAGGTCCTATGTCTGAAATAAAAACATAAGGAGTTTGTGTGTGCCCAATAATAACTGGTGGCTTTTAAAGTAAAAGAGCTTATCCATTCCCATACAAATTATCAGGCTGGAGTGTGGTGCTGGGGATGTTGCATATGTAGGAAGGAATACAAATAGATGGAAAACACCAACCATTGCAGTGGTGCCATTTCAGAGACACTTCTTATTCCCCATAAATACTGAACAACTGCTGAGAAGGCAAGTTGTTAGAGCAGAAAAAAAAAAAAAAAAGAAAGAAAGAAAAAAAAAAGAAAAAAAAAAAAAAAACCTCACCAAAAAAAAAAAACAAACCCTCACATGAACAGAAAGTTCACTCTGAAAATATAATTCTAAATTTTAATTTATGCCATTCTTAGACTATCGTGCTGGGGGTAGTAAAGCTGAAAAAGATTCCTACTCAATGGCAACAAAAGTTTTAATGCAGCACAGTTTGAGCATAGAAATAGACTTTGCAGAGCAGAGTGTACAGAATAGTTTGAGAAGTTTCAGAGGTATTAAATCAGACAAACAGATTATCTGAAAAGTGTCTTCTTCCAAGTGGAAATCATTCACAATTCTTCCTTGTATTTGAGGAATTTAATAGCCTTTATTTCCTTTAGCAAGACTGTTGTGCAGCAAAGGGATTGCAGATGAGGGAGAGAATGCCATGCAATTATACTGGTTTTTGACTGTGTAAAGACAGATTAATATACAAAACTACAAGTTTTCTCTCAATTTTAGAGAATTTCTTAGAAAGGAAATTATGGCTTTGGTAGTGAATGGAAGCTTAAAAAACTAACGTGTTCAAAGATGAGTTCAGAATGAACAGGTAACACATTCTTCTTCAAGTTCTTTGAAGATGTAACAGTTAATATAGATAAGGGAAACTAAGAAAAATAGCTCTCTGAAATAATCAGATAGCCTTTCAACACTTCCTTCTACATCAAAAGGAAAAATAGTTGAAGTAGAGAGTTACTGTGAATAATGTGTAAGAGTCATTGGAAAGAAAGATGAGCCGAAGTTACAAAACTGAATCTCTGGTAGCTCCACACTTGAAGTTGAACAGTGAAATATTTCTATACTTATCCAAGCACCAAACAAGCTCCTTTTTTTTTTTTTTTTTTTTTTTCTTTACACATACATCTAAGTTAGGATTAGAAGAGGGGAGTATGTCATTAAAATATATCCCATCAGCAAATGGCCCATGAGAACGGAACAACCCACCATATTTGCCACCTGCACCACCATATTTGTCACCTGCACCACCATATTTGTCACCTGCACATTAGCCTTGCTTATCCTGGGTCAGTGCAAACCTAAGAGCTCTGCTTGGCTTTTAAAATATGATCAACATTTCACACACTTCTGATATCAAAACGTTTCACGGCTCTACTCAGAAGATCCTGTTCAGTCAGTATCTGGTATCACCAGCCACTTATCATCACAGCATGTTAGCATTGTAATGTGCACTGCTCCTGTCACTCTGCTGAGCTGGATGGCTCATCCCAGTATTAAACACTTAGAAGGCACTGATGCATTTGTTTAATTAAAATTGCATATGGCTCTTCTTTATCTGGGTTTATCTGATTTGCAAAGAATTTATCCCAGAAGTTGCCATAAAATTTGCTTTATCATCTTCCTTGAAGATTTCCATCACTGAAAGGACATGTTCTGAACCACAATTCTGAAAAATGAGTTTTTCCTTATTTCTTCAGGGATTTTGTTTGTTATTTAATTCTCCAATTATTTTAAATTTTATTTTAAAGTTTTTAAACTATTTACAAAATAAATATTTACTCTACCAAAATGATTTTTACTTCTTTAATTAATATCTACATAGTTGCAAAGTGATTGGTCTTTACTACACAGATTAATAACATAAATTAGGAGATTCTTCTCTTTTATCAGAGCTGATTGGACAGTCAAGGACAGGAGAAAGTCTTAATACTAGATTGGATTAGATTCAGTTCTGAATTGCTAAATTAAACAAGGATATTTTAACCTCTGGTTTTATTCTAAACCTCTGTAATTTAAAGACATCACAGGTTATCCATGAGATAAGTAGGCTACAAAGTTTCTTTAAGTAACATCCACCATCTCCCAAATGCTGAAGGGAAAGCTGAGAGCAGAGCCCTGTCTCCCTTACCTGCCTGCATACACACACAGCTGACCTTACAATCACATCTCCCACTTGCTTAAAGTGCCTACCTTGCTTTTTCCTCCACTTTCTTTATTTCATGGAGGGGGAAACACAGTGGGGTTTTTTATTTGTCAAGTAAGTTAAATAAACTCCATTGACCTTCATACACAAAACCAACCAGCTTCAAGTCTTCCTCACTTCTCCAGGTTCCATATGCCAGTTGTTCCTGTCAAGCACTGCACTTCTTTTACCTACTTCAATTCCCGGGGGAGAAGTTGATACTGCCATGTAGTAGTGTGTTATTCTCCAGAGAAAGATCCCTTTTCATTTATTCCAGTCCACCTATGAAAGAGGCTAGAAAACACTGTGCAACCCCTGTGGAGGTTATACAGTGGAAAGACCAACTATTTAATGAAACACAGTATCCTGAAATACTAAAGCAACTTAGAGGTAATAGGAGGAAGGAATACAAATAGATGGAAAACACATGAAGCCTCTCTTATCTACTTCCAACAGGCATTAGAAATGGAAAAAAGATGGTCCTTCACTTTTTATTGCTGAATTTGGAATATGTGGGTCTAAATTAGATGCTCTTGCTCCCTGTTGCTTTATGTAATAGATAGAGCAATTTTAATGGACTTACTGATGTCCCAAATTAATTTAGTTTCCTAGTGATCCAGTTAAATGTATTTTCAAACTGTCGAGATAGCTTAAAAATCAATTTTGATATCTCCCTAAGCTCTAGCAGTTCCTATTTGCTCTCCCAAACCAACTGGGAAACAGGTGGAAGCTTTCTCTCATCTCAGTATGGAAGGACAAATTTCTAGTAAAAATTCTTTCATTTGTGAATTTCTTTGTATACTGTAGCAGCTGGCTAGAAATAAGTGTCACTATTTAAAATACACAGGGCATGGCTCAGGGTGCAAACGATGCATTTATAAATCACACACACACACACTTCTCAACTTCTTTTCACTTAAAAATATTGTTACACCCTTGGTGTCTACACCCAACCCGACAGAAGATGAACACTGCCAATGGTGTGATAACATCAGAGGCATCACTTGCAACTAATTCAGGAGTCACCAATAGAAGCAAAAATGATGAAAGAAAAAGTAATAACCATGTGGCAATGTAAAAGTTAGCGGTATCTTAAATGCTGGATATAATGATGAAAAATAGATCACAGAGCACTGTGGCCATCTCTGAAAAATGAGGTCATAGCAATAAAGCTTAAGAACCCAAAGCATGATAAAATTGCAAAAGCTTAATTTTTATACCCACTTTCTATGCACTTTTGCATGACTGAAAGAGGTTTTATTTTGCCTTCACTTAAAACGACATTGTAATTGAACTTCTGCAACAATGTGTAATTTATTGGTGATAAATCAGATTGCCTATCTTTTACAGGAGATACTGATCTCTAGGTATATGCTCTTCAAATTCAATAGTAAATACAGCTACATATAAATACAGAGGAAAACTATTAAAACATTTTCTCTTAGTTCACATATTTATAATCCTAAATCTGTAGCTGACTTGTTTTATGAATCACCTTACTAATATACCGTGGGAACCCACAGTGAAAAAAAGTACAGAGCTGTCACGCTCTTCTGATGATTAGTACTTGTACAGAGCTCAAAACTCTTAGATTATATCTCCAGAGGTCTTGCTTCATGAGATTGAAGTATATATTTATACTGGTTTCTTTAGAATTATCTGCTGGATTCTTTAGGGCTATATTAGCATATAAACTCTAAGTCACCGTATACTGCTTGTGACCTTCTTTCTGAAGCAGAAAACTTTGCTCTTAGAAAAGTTTCCCTGAAATATAAACTGTGGTGGGTTCCTGTGGCCATATCAACACTCAAATTCATCAATTTGTAGAACTGTTTTCATGTACAACTGTTCATAATTTAAATCTAACAATA
The DNA here is from genome assembly GCA_013400275.1 of Rhadina sibilatrix. NCBI lineage: Eukaryota > Metazoa > Chordata > Aves > Passeriformes > Phylloscopidae > Rhadina > Rhadina sibilatrix. The sequence continues at coordinate 83,878 of VWYO01018201.1, read as the reverse complement.
AAAATGAAAGTATAACAAAATCCCATTATGAATCTTGTGGTTTTTTAGTGTTGAACAAAACCAAGAATTGATAGCAGAATATGGCAAGACAGCCTACAAGCCATATTTTTTTTCTTTACACATTAGCAAGTATTGAGTACAAAGAATCTCCTGCCATGATTGTTGCACTGCACTGTTGATAATTTTCCTAGCTGGGCAAAGAAATCTCAATCAGTCTTGATGAAAATTATATAATCATTATTCTGAACTGCATTTATAATCATCTTCATTTGAAACTTCCTGCTTTTCTTTGCCATGGTCTGCTTTCATTAAAGCCTCCTGTTGCTGTTCATGTCACACTCTGCTCCAGAACTCCATTTCTAGGCAGGGAACATCATAACCATAAAAACTTCAAGAGACTGTTGAATTTTTAAGTTTCCTCTTCTGCAAGACAAATCAACATGTATGAAGCAAAATAGGCAGAGTTTCAGTTCCAAGCCACATGGACAATCCCTTTTGCTCATTGACTGAATTCAAGGAAATCATTCCTGGGCAAAACGTTTCTTTTTTTCACTTCTGAGAGGAGCACTATGATAAACAACTCACTGACTCTTCTCCTATATTTAATTTAGATTGTGCTACGGGAGTATTGCTTTGCAGAACATTGACAAAAAACAAACCAAACACACACACACAAGTCCAAATGAGTACAAACCCTCATCCTGACTGTGTTCTTGCAAAGGCTGGATACATACTTGAGTAATTAATGTACTTTTTACCCATTCTTTCCAAAGTTTTTAGACACACCTCAAGTGTATCAGTCACTCCATCTTGCTAACCAAGATGCCTCCAGTAAACAGGGATACCACAAGTCATCAAAATACCACCAGAAGGTGACAGATGACAAAGACATTCACTGGGAGGAGCTGGCATGCAAATCAAGGCTCAGAGCTAAGCCATTGTGCCTGACCCTAGCTGGAACACTAGGCAGGCTTTCTGTAGGGTAACCACAGGAGCTCTCTGCTCTTCCCTCCAGCCAGGCTTATACATCTAAAGATCTACCTTCATTCTGCTTATGAGGTTCTCCAATCAGCATAGTACAAACACATCTTGGTTGGTATGAAAACATAACTAAAAATGTGAAAATGAAAAATCTTTTGTTAATAAATTTTTGATTGATTAGCTGAATTTTACTGATTGATTGGTTTTGTTGTGTTTGTGATCTGAGGGGTTTTGTTCTTCGCTTTTAGATACTGTTAAAAAGTAATTTGGTTGTTGTTATTGTAAAGCAGAATTTTAAATTACAGTGGATTTTAGTGTATGAGATCTGGCCCAGGTTCAAACTTCACTTATATGGCTATCAATATGGAACAAATCTGATGTAAGAAATTAGGCAAGTTACACTAATCACAGAACTAGATCTCACACTTCACAGCTGAAATGTTATTATATATGCTACATTATACTTGCTCCTAGAGGTACTGCAAAAATTTTAAAAGAAAAACCTCAAAATTCAAAATTAAATCAAGGTGGTAAGTATACTATACAACTATTAAATATAATTACTTTTTTCCAACTTCTCATATGGTGTTTTTATTGTTGTAGTCTCAGGTATATTTCTGTTGGTAGGAACCACCAATACATTTGAAAAGCTTTGCAGCTTTTCTATGCCATTATGCATGCTTGGCCTAAGCAGAATAATTTTTTTCTCCTTAACTACTCTAAACCACACAGAAAGAAAGAAATTGTAAAATATGATTTCCCATATGAATTATCACATTTGTTGTGATTAAATTTCAGGCAGTTATAATGTTATCTGTTTCTTTTGACAAGTACAATTATTGTTGGCATGTGCACCCAAATTGTATTTCACTTTCTGAAAAAAGAGCTCATTACAACTGGGAAAGTCTCTAGTAAAAGGAAGGCATAGGCAAAAGTACTTTATAAATATTGACTTACTCTTAGTACCTGTCAGCAAAAATGCAAATGGTCACAAATCACAGCTGTAAAGGAAATACAATAAAACCCAGAAACAGATAGTATTATACGCTGGCAACAGGAAAGTGATTTCCAGATTCCTATTTGTCCAAACTGAAAACAGTCTAAACACAACAAAGGTGCTCTAGATGGATGTTTTGTTTCATAACTAACATCTCACATACATATATATCTATTCTGCATCATTATAGGGTAGAATATTTTATATCAATCTTGGTTTTGCGAGATAGTTCAAAACCAGCTTATGGTTCCTAGTTGTTGTATTCTGTTCCTTGCCTGATGTTATGCTTTCAAATCACCCATGAGCTAAGGATGCAGACTGATTTCTGATCTGAACCTGTCTGCTTTTCTCATTGTCAAGAAGTAAAAACTTTAGCAGGATGACACTAAGCAGTTAGTTAGGGAGTGGATCCTTCCCTCTTGGAGAAACAGTGTTCCCAGACCTTCAGAGAACCTCCATACCAAATAGCATGTTTCCTGATGAAAGTTCCTTAGAAATTAACTTAATGTTCCAGCAATAAGATTGGGAACATGGAATAACATATCTGAGCCACTGGGGAAACAGCTCTTCCTAAAATCAGAATTTATTTATAAGTATAGTACCCCTATGGTGACTACAAAAGGCATTTTGGGGAGAGAGAGAGAGGTGTGGTGAGGGGTAGAGAGAGAGTGAGTGAGTATGCATTCACTGCTGCATTCCCTTCCCACACAGTAAATTCATTCCTTGAAAGTTTATTGCAATCACTGTGTGTCGTTATCTGCAGTGGCTTAGTATAGTTCATATCAATTTTCCCCACTCTCAGCTCCAAGCCTGCAACCAGGACAACTAAGGAGGTCTCTCGATTCCTCAGGTGAAACCTGAAGTCTGCTGAGATCTGTTAAAGTTTAGCACTTCACTAGGATCAGAACTCTTCTGTCCCCATTGAACCTCTACTTGAAACATTTTGCACTCATGTAGCTGATCAGCCAAAGCAAGCTAGAGGAAGCTACATCCTGCACAATGGCTTTTCCAAGTATATACACTAGCAATTTCTGTAGAAGTCCCTGAATTAATTTATGATTCAAGTCTCAAGTTGGCTCATTGTTTTGTTTCTGTTATGTGGGTCTTTATTTTAAAATCCCGCACAGATCCTGAATTAAGTGGCTCATCGACATGTCAAATAGAAAAAGAATTCAAAATACGACTTCATTATTTTGCCTTCTACCTTCTAGTCTTTTTTTCTCCTCCTGCACACAGAAGCCAACTTCATATACACTGCTGACACAAAACAATTTTAAGTTTCTTTTTCTCAGAAATAGCTTTTTGTTACAGGACAGAAAAAGAAATTATTCAATTTTATATTTGTTTTATTCATACCAGTTCCAAGCTTTTACTGACATTATCATGACAGAACAATAGCCATTTAAAACAGACTTCAGAGATTTTATTTAGTAAAGTCATCTGTGCTTTAGCTACAGGCATAAGCCTTGATATTCAAGTGTTAGACAGCAAGGGCTGGCTTCCTTTTTACCTGTATGAAGACATTTAGAACTATTTACAAAATAAATATTTACTCAACCAAAACAAAACCAAAACCAAAACAAAAACAAAAAAACAAACAAACAAAAAAAAAAAAAAAAAACCACCAAAAAAAACCAACCCCAACCAAAAAAAAGCAAGACCCTCACACATGCCCTTTTTTTCACATATCCTACTCACTCCAATATATCAACGGTTGACTGAAGAGCAAACGCTGTAAGGAACAAAAATACAAGAGTGCACATTTTATCAAACATATAGAGAAAAGCAGGGCAGGGAGAGGGTCAGTTGTAAAGGTAAAGAATGATAGATGATAAGAAATACAGGCAAGTTACCCTCTTCATTTTGCCTGTTAGGTGAATGATGTATACTGCTGAATGTCTGTAGAAAGGTTTCATGAGACCTGTGAAAAATGCAGGGGTAGGGCTTGGGAGAAGAACTGCACATCTGGAACTTGGGAGAAATTTCTAGGGATATTTACAAGAAGCCTCAGTCTTACCTTTAGATCAGAAGGATTTCTGCCACTTTAAAATAGAGACTGATTTTTTTGGTTCCCTGACAAGGCAATGTGGAAAAAGGCTGTCCATGAACTCATATGCCAAATGGGAATGAGGAAAAGGAAAGCAGGTGAATTTAATATTACATAATACTTCAAGAAAGCATTGTCATTCAGTATAAACATCCAAGAATGAAAGCACTACAACAAAAATAAGGCTATTTTTTAATATAAGTATCTTTACAAAATGTAAAATAGTCTAAGAAAATAGGATCAAAATTTGCAAGAACAAGAACAGAAGATAACTGAAACTCACTCAAGGTGAAATGAAAAGAAAATAGGGCAACAAAGACCAATTTTATCAAGTATAATTGAATAATCAGGAACAATAGAAGAAAAGAGAATAGTTTTAAATACTGAATACTCTGAAAAATTGAAAGGAATTTAAAATTCCTAGGTGAATCAGGAGGAGACTGAAAAATAAGAAAGAGGTTGTCTCTCCATTATAGAAGAGGAGAAAAGAGAGATATTCACACACACAGCAATCTCACTGCAGTAAGATCTTTGATTATAGTATGCATATGTAGTTCTCTAAAAGTCAGAAAATTAACTGGATGTGGCTGTCCCACCTTTAAGCAGGGACTCTCTTGAGTCTGGATTAAGTGTTCTTGTAACCACTTTTTAACATCTACAGTCTTAGAATCTGTCTTTTCTCTATATAAAACAGTTCTGTCTCTTGCTGTGCTCATTTGTCAGCATGAAAATATTTTCTTTTAAAATTTGAGATAGTCTTTCTGCTTGTGCAGCTTGTGTTGGACCACATGCCACACAAAGCCTGATTCATGTCTCCTACGTACTATTTGGTCCATTCAATGTCTGAAAAAAACTACAATAGAAGATTCCATAAAGAAATATTTGCTCAGCTTAACTAAAAAAGTTTTTCTTCTTTTTATTTTCCCCATTATATTGAAAATGTAAACATCAAAGCAATAGTTCTTCCACTATATACTCCCTTATGTACCTCTCTGCTCCCCCAGAAATAAAATCTCCTTGGTTCCCTGAAGCATAAGGCTGGAGCTGTGTGTCATATTAATTGTACTTACTTATTTCAAATTTGCTTATTCATCTTACTTTGGCACTAATTTCAAAAGAAATGAGGGATTTTATATTGCTCCTGAACGTTGATGTAGGTTGTAATAGTGGCAAGCAGCAATACATTTTGGCAGTTCTATGGAAGTCCTCCAAATGCTGCATTTAATACTTCCTGGGTATTTATTTAGGCAAAATAACTAAATATCAGCCATGTGTTTCCATTTATTAACAGTCCCTCAGGAGCACCGGCAATCAGTGTCTTGATGTAGTGACTTCTCCAATTTGCTTTTGAAAGTGTTTGGTTTGGGGATTTTTTCCTCCATTTCTGTCTATTGCTATGTATTTATCCTAGCAAGGGCATAGTTTAAAGAGAGGGGACGCAAGACTTGCATTTGTCAAAATTCCCCATTTAGTCCATAGTCTCAAGCAGAGCCTTTAAGAGTTTCACTGTCATCAGAAATGAGATTTGATCCTAAACAGGGCAGTGCGTGATGCCAGTTTTCCAGAACAGGTTTTATCCTGTAATTAAGTTCTTTTGGATATCTGAACACTTACCTGGAGTTCCCTCAGGATGAAGGCAGAGATCTTGAACTTATTTTCACTTTCTGACCTAAGCCTAAAGAATAGAAAGAATGGGATGGGTCAAAGATGTTTACAAAAAGCTGTTTTGCTGATGAGATACGCTTTATGAGTGTGCAGAGGTTCATGCTTCTTAAACACTGAAGGTCTTCACTATTAAATCAGAAGGTTTGAGCAACAAAAGCTCCTGTTCAGAAATGGCAAGAAGTACAGATATAAGTAAGAACCGTGATAAATGCCTCCTTGCACATCTTCCCTATCACACAACTCAAAGTTCAGAAGACAAACAATTAATAGAAAATTAAGCTTCAGTTAGGGAATGGAGTGTTCTTAAGCTTCAGCACAGCACAGAATGAGGTGTAAAATGAGTGTGGTTAATACACAAATGGAAAACCTTTGTACTTTTACTTTTTTTTTTTTTAACTAGAACATTTATATTTCTTCATGGCAAAAAATTCTTGTCAATTCATAAATAACTATACACATAAAAAATGAAACCATTAATAGTTTCAACTAACATGATATCTATGATACTGTAGCAGAAAAATAAGATCACACCTGGTGAACCTGTCACTGCTTAGCAAGAAATAAAAAAGAATTGCCTGTAACAATGATGTGCCACTATTGTCTTAAAAAATATGGCAATCCTCTCAAAAAGAATAGTTGCTAAGAACACAGGAAAAGCTGACCTTGCTGGAATTCAGCCCTGAATTTTTTTGCCAAATTATTTGTGCCAAGATGCATGAAATTTCTTTGGGTTACAGGCCTGAGGCAAATGAATAGAATATTTTCCATCCCAGGTACCCAAGACAAGTTCTGCAGGGGTTGAAGCTATGCCTGACATTAACTATTCCATCAAGATTTAGTATCTGTTATTAATAAAAAAAATATTAATTCACCATAGAATCCCATTGCTTTCTGTACTATAAAAGTTAGCTATCATCCTGTCTTGGTTAGATGACCAGCCAGCCCTAAAGATAAAAGTACTAAAAATGCAAATGGGGAAATGGGAGACCGAGATAAAAGGAATGGCAGATTTATTAAGCAATTACTATATATTTTCTGCCTTTAGATGAAGAAAGAGGATTGATGGACTGCTGCATGCCATATTGAATGGTATAATACAGTTAGCAATTGTAGTGCACAGATAGCAATGGAAATGGGTCTGAAAAGATTAGTCATATATTAAAATAGACAAAGTACTCTGTCTAGCGATACATTGCTAAGAGACTGGAAGGAAATGAAGATGGAAATGAAGAAAGTTTTTTTGTAACACCAATCAAAAGCCTGAAAAATATTAGAAAATTACAAGTCCTCAGAAAATAGCCATAAAAGAGACTCTGGTCACTTTACCCAGTCTGAACCAAATTACCATGACACCCTCTCAACTCACAGCCAGGAAAAAGAAAAACTTTCTGGAGAATGAGCCTTCTCAAACTACCTGAAGTACCACAAGAGATGTGCACTTGTAATCTCCCTGACAGCAGAGTGCAAAAACCAGAAGTCACCTGTGCTGTCATGACATAAACTAGTACTCCAAAAGGTTTTGGTGCATCCACTGATCTGTAGATTATGGCAAAACTTCTGACTTCTGGAAGCCCAATGACTGCAGAGCAGATATGTACAAACAATAGTCTGACTTGAAGAAAAAGCAGAGGGAGAAAAGCTCAGTAGCTAGATTTTCTTGCCTTGAACCTTCAGTATTGATTTTTCTATTCTATTACTTTGGCAGAGAAGTAAATGGAGGTTTGAGGCATTTAATAGTACAAGCTTACATCCCGTATGTTAAGACTCCCTTTATTTAAAACATAATGCCATCCTCCCATAAGTGACAAGTTACAGTTTTAAGAAAGTGTTCTTAGAAGGATAATGTCATATTTACAGTACAAAAACAGGTTCAGTGTATTTATAAAGTAGTTGAGCAATATTGAAGGAGGATGAACAGAGTTACAGACATACTAATATCAGATTTAGTATAAAGGAAATATTCCACAGTGAATGAAAAACATGCTCTGACAGAGAACAAACATGAATTTAAGAGATAAAAGGCATGTGGAAATATTGCATACTTTAGTTTTTCAGAAGCATCTGATAACAGCATACCCTGAATATCACCTAACAAAAAATAAGGCAAGAAGGAGGCATAACAAAAGATCTCAGCACCACCTGTGGGGTAAGAGCAGAGCTGAAGCAAACAGAACCTGGTGACTGGATTGCAGGCCAGGCCACCATGTCCTCATGAGGAAGCAAAGGTGTTCTGATGATCTCCTGAACTCCTCTGTGTGGGAATGCCAGGCACTTTGTCTGGGAAGCAAAGGACTTCTGCAACAGAGAGAGCATCGTTTTTGCTCCCAGACAGACAGGTGAAGCTGACACAAATTAAGGGAAGGGGCATGCAAGATTGCCCATTAGTAAGAATGAGAGAATTTACTTCCCCTTGGATGTTGAGCAATAAGTGAGTTGTGATTCAGTCCTCATCTGATCCCTGCTGTTTGCCAGGACTGTGCACTGTCCTCCCAGTGTTTCATGAGTTGTTAAGAGTCCTGAACTGAGCTGCACCAGAGTTGCCATAGGATAAAATATATGTATTATATGTATTATTATAGGATCAAATAAATGTATTGGAATGAAAACAAAACCAAAGAACAACAAATAAACCCAGCCACCAAACACTCCAAAACCAAAACACAGCTTGTTCCTTGTGGTATAATTATTTTTAAAAAGTGTGGAACTTTTAATTAATATTATTGTCAAAGTAGGAAAATTGGTATTTTAAAATGCATTAGAAATGTTTATCATTTTGCATTCATTTAGAGAAATTGATTTGTTGTAGCCTTTTAGGAAGTGGGGGGAACTGCTTGGCAAGAGACAGGATCACATAAGATGCATACAAAGAGAAAACAACATGAGCAAGATGGCCTTGCCACAGTAAGCAACCCAGTAAACACATCTTAGTAAGAAGATGAGAATATGGAATATTCTCAGGCAAATGGTATCAGAATTCCTTAGGAGTGCTTTTTCCTAGAAACTCTACTGAATAAAGTCAAGATTTTCAAACCAAGAACCTTACATAAATGCATAAAAGTGAAATCTTCCAAGACCTTATTTTGCACTAGTTTTCTCCACATGGCTTTAAATTAACAGGGGGACCTGTTTTCTACCAGATATTGCATTGTGTTGGGGATTTAGAACATGTAAAGTGAATAAAGACCAGGGCTTTCCCAGAGGCAGAAGCTGCTCCTGTGAACAAGGACACAAATAGCACACTGCCGAGCTGGATGCTACTGCTGCATCTGACAGGATCTCTGTCCACAGCACTGTGCTGGCTCCATTGAGGCTACAATGGAGAACAAAGCAGACCAAGTGGGAATGCCATACTAATGCAGATCTGCTGAACTCTCCATGTAAGCAAAGGGGTAAAACTGTGCAGCAACACACTTATGTGAACTGTGATAGTCACAGAGTCATAGGATTGTTTATGTTGAAAAAGACCTCTAAGATCATCAAGTCCAACCACGTACCCAGTACTCCCAACACCACCACAAAATCATGCCCCTGAATGCCATATCTGCATATCTCTTAAATGCTTCCAGGGATTACCACTTGGCAGCCTGTTGCAATGCTTAACAACCCTTTCAGTGAAGGAATGTTTCCTAATATCCAATGTAAACCTCCTCCGGCGCAGCTCGAGGCTCTGTTCTCTTGTTCTGTCCTTTGTAAGCTGTGAGAGGAGACCAACCCCTCTACAATATCCTCCTTTCAGGCAGCTGTAGAGAACGATAAGATCTCCCCCCTTTTTTTCCAGGCTAAACAACCCCAGCTGCTCCTCAGAAGACTTGTGCTCCAGACCCCTCATCAGCTCCACTGCCCTTCTCTGGACCAGCCCCAGCAGCTCAGTGTGTTTCCTGCAGGGAGGGCCCACAACTGGGCACAGTCCTCAAGGTGTGGCCTCACCAGTGCTGAGTCCAGGGGTACAATCACTGCCCTGGTCCTGCTGGCCACACTATTGCTGATTCAAGCTGACATGATGCTTGCACAGTCATTGATATTAAGCTTCACAGCTGGATACCAACATATTTTCTACTTATAGACACACATCTTGAGACTCTGGAGTCTGAGTCACTGTTTTATTCACAACTGTGTCTAAAGCTGATTAGAATTGTGTTTTCAAGGCATGAAGTTTGCAATGCAAGGTCTTCCAAAGACGAAAGCCAGAAGCTGTTCCAATATTGATGCTACTCGATGTCCCAGGAGTTCTATGTGGGAAATGGAACGAATGGACTAATATCCCTTTTCTCAGTATCTTGAAAATTAGTTTTTGCATTTGGATAGGATAATGAAGATTTACAGAAAAGAATATGGGTAAAAATAAATTTGTATCTCTAGGAGGGTTAGAATAACTGTGAATAAATTTGAGTGCCATGTACTGAGCAATATGATTAAAAGGTTAACTAACAGTGCCTACCTTTTAATTACAAAGCACATTCTGCACATTGAACAAGTCTAGGGACCTAGAGGGGTTAAGGGAGGTGTATGTGACCACATTAAGGTCACTGCCACTCATATGCTCAAAATGGAAATGTTGAAATGATCCTGGCAGTAACCATTTTGAAGTATTTGACTTTGCAATTCTGGAAATAATGTTAAATTATTTTTAAAGGCTCCAATTTAGGCCATAACTAATGCAGAGAAGCCAGTCTGCCTCCTAATACATTTTTATGATGTGCTTCTCCTCATCCTCTACTCTTGCATTTTCCCAGAGGGCAGAGATTTCTCCTTGAATCCAAAATATGTAAATAAAACAAATGCAACACAATTACCTTCCAGACATACAAAGGCCTAAAAAAATGTGTCACAGAGCCAGCACAGTAGCAGATCTATGGCTGACAGGAAAGAAAAATGAAGCTTATATCAGGTTAAAAGAGATGTCCAAATGATCTTATTTCAGGGTCTCTTCTTTACCCTTGTCCCCATCCAATCTCAGTGCAAAACCAAATAAATATAGGACTGTTAGTGGTGATAGTAACCTATCCTAAATACACTGATCTCTGTCCCTCACATCACTGCTATTGGGCTCCCACTTGTAAGCAAAACCATGATGAAAAGGGCTCTGGTGTTACATCAGACCTAGCTTCCACATGGAGAAGCCCTGAAATGGTTTTACCACAATTGTCTGGAATTGCAGTCATGTTAGTACAACCAGAATTTTTATCTGCTTGGCAGCACATTAAAAAGAAAAATCAATTGCTATCAAATTTTAAGTCCAATAGGTTCTTACTGTGAACAGATAACAACACAACTACACATGACAATAAGTTTCTGGCCATCACTCAATTACAGTGTCAAGCTTTACCCTCTAACAGATGCCACTCCTTTTACAATCAGTTTAATCACAAGAAAATTATAATCTCATCACCCATCAGTATCAATTGTGCATGGTGTTAGATCAGTTTGAAGAAATAATTAGTTTCTGTACTGGAATTCCCCAGGTAGAGTGTATTAGCACACATATATATAGTTTTCATTTGAACATAAGCCATGTAGAACAATAAACATACAGGTGCAGAAGTACAGTGAACAAAATCCAGAAATAATTGAGTAGCTTTATATACTCAGATCTTTTCATTACCCTCCTGGCAGCCTGTCACAGAAAACACACATTTTATCCTCATTATTTCACAGGAAGTTTACCAAAGAGAAAAGCACAAGCATTATTTTCATTTTGTTTTGCAGGGGAAGTGTCTGTATTACCTACTAAACATTACTTCAGGATATGAACTCTTTGTAGGTTTGTGTGTGACCTCTGAGAGAACACAGGCAAAGCTGCAAGTAAAGCTCCTAAGTATGACTGCAGGTATGCAAGGAATCTTTTAATGTTGCAGGATGTTGATAGTCTTTCTAATCCTCTATTTAAGAGCTCAAAATGATGCTTTAGCAAATAAATAGCTTTTCAGGACCTCGATATACTGTTTTGAGTCCTTACATATAGGATTTAGATGTGCTGTTAGAGAGCCTCTAATTATCCCTAAATACTTTATAAAATGCTATAATATTAAAGAGATGAGGCATTTAAGACCACCCAAAAATCTAAGTTCAGGATCAAATCCATAGAGCAGTGAGACTGACTCAAATTATTTTTCAGGTGTTGTGTTTGGTTTTTTGGGTTTGTTTTTTTTTTTTTGTTTTGTTTTGTTTTGTTTTTCTCTGCAGGAATAGTTCTATATTGTGAACTGACACCAAATAACAGGCTAATTTTACTACATTTCCTCTTTTTAGACTCTTCTTTAAAAAGATGTCAGAGGGACCTGACTCATAGATTGCAGATTGGAAGCCACTGTTTTAGAACCATCTCATTGCTCCTTCACCATTAGAAACCACAGAAGCATCTGAAGCTTCTACCCTGAGGTGCTTTCCCAAAAGCAACTAAGCTGTCAGACAGGGAAAACAACAACAGCAACAGGCTGCCATGTCTACCCAGAGTTTCAGGCCTAGTTACGGGGCACGCCCAGAGCAGAAGTGCCAGAAAAGTCTTCCAAGGGACTAAAACATCCTTTGCCCTAATTTCTAGATCTTTGCAAAGCTTAGGTAAGAGTCAGATGATCAGACTGGGACAGCTGCATGGCTTCTTCAAGCAAGAGGCTATGCAAAGGCTAGATCAGATAAGGAAGAGGTACTGAGTTTTAGGGAAAGATGACTGCTAAATGGGACTTTTAAAACAGAAGTATGGGCTTGAAGTCTGTTTAAATTCCATTTTAATGTTCAATGTCTTTCTGTATGACTCAGTAAGACTTGTAGACGCCTGTGTATTATTGAAAGTCAATGAGAAGGAAGTCCTGAGTCACCAAAGTACTTCTTTCTTTATTGTTATTTCCATTAGACAGTGTGATGTAATTATTTAAGTCAAATACTACAGCAATATTTTTACAGCAGAAAGATACAAGACTTTTGTATTGATATTAGGTGAGTAAAAACACAATGTTACATGAGTTTTATAATCCTAATAGAAAGAGAAGTTAAGTAGTCTTCTGGACTATTGCAGCTATCTAAGAAAAATGAAAATATTAAATTCAATTATTAGTCTGCAATGTCTCTTATTTTTTCTCTGTGTACATAATTACTTTTTGAAATCAACAGAAGTGACTTTTTAATTATTTTTCCTAAACATCTTTTGTTCATTATTATTTGGCTGTACTTAGGAAAAAAGGATTTGTAAACCACAATTGTTCTTTGAAGTACATCCAAGCTAATTACACAAACAACAATATAAACCCAACATAATTCAAGCAATTTTTAGCACACACACATACTCCATTTTTGCTTATAGAATTTCCCAATTTGTATTCTGAGACCATAATAGCAGTCCTTTTCTCCTACAGACTTGATCTTAAGAGGTATGTAAGCATTGGTAATACACACTTTGCACGTAGCAACTGACAGCTCACAGAGTGACTCCTGTTCTGTGATCTCCACTGATCAGAGATTCCACTGCAGTGCCATAAGCCTGGTATTGCTAACTGCAGACCATCATAGTTAGAGACACTACATTTCAATTTTTTTCTTTCTTACTGAAGTTTGCTACTGGAGAAGAACTTTGAATTGTGAACTTGGAAACAAAGGGGAAAGTAAAACACATCTTGTGGGAAGTATCAAACATTTTCTAGTTTTGTAGCCAACACTTCAGATCCTAATCCAGAAATTGAGTCTACAATAGAAGGCAAACTTTTCTCTGCAATCATCTTAGAGTCCACAAGCAAGACTTCAGCTGCAGAATCAGGAAGCACAAGGGATTCAGCACAGTAAGATTTTTAGCATGGAGCAGAAACAATTGGTCTGCTCAGGAATACATCGTAAATATAAGAGAGTGTATGGGCAAGAGAGAAAGACAAGAGGCCAAGTGACTTGCCCAATTCAAATATCTCAATCTCTCTCTCTCTGATACCAGCCAGTGCATGTTTACCAGTTATTTTCCATTCTGCATAGAAATCAAATATTCTGCTTTTCTACTACCAGTGCTTCACAACTCATTAACTCAGTGGCATAAGAATACAATTCCCCCTGGAGCAATGCCAGTACCCTAATTTAGGACACCTACGTGAAAGCAGCTTCCCTGAAAGTGCTTTTCCACAGGAGCAACCTTCTACTGAAAACACACAAGCTTGCATAGGCTCATCAAGCACATATCTGCTACCTTGTTCTCAGGTCTTGAAACCTGGCCTGACATCAAAGCCTCCTGCCTCAGCATTAGAGTAAGCTGAGCAGTTTGGCAAGGACACACATCTTCTTTCTAGAGCACTGTATCAGCTCTCCAAAGAGCTCAGCCTGACAACAGCATAGCCAAAGGATGAGTGGTGCGCTCTCATTTGCAGCATGATCAGCACAGCCTTAGTCACTAACACGTTCTTTGCTGTCTTTGCTGTAGCTTGTATTACTGGTTCCAGTATCTCCCTTTGCCCTATTCCCAATGAAGATAAGAACAAATCACAAATTACTATACTTCCAGGTAGAGGTAAAAATATACAATGTATTTCTACAGCACCAAAAAGCAGGCTATACATTGGTAACATTGGTATAGAGCTCTGCAGAGATAGAGGTCTTTATAGGAAATCAAGATAGCTGGGCATGCAGAAAGACCTGGCAGACCCTTCACATATTTAAGTGAATCCCAGTGCTGCACTGCAGAAATGAAGCTGTTGCTATTCTACTGCAGCAGCAGGTGGTGAAGAGACAATCTCTGCTACCTTTCTGTGTGCTTTAGCTTGTGGCACAGCATTAGCTTCCCTTCCAGCACAGAGGCAGCTCTACAGCAAAACAGACACACAAAGCTGCGAGACAAAGAGCAGTAAATCCTTGAGTAACCTCATCTCCCTTATGACAAAGTGACCCATTTGGTGGATATAGAAAAGGCCAGGTATGCCCTTGGGTCCCAGCACCCCTATGCAGTACTACAGTCTGGGACAGAGTGACTGGGAAGCTGCCCAGAGGAAAAGGACCTGGGGGTGCTGGTTGACAGTGGCTGAACATGAGCCAGCTGTGCCCAGGTGGCCAAGAAGGCCAATGGCATCCTGGCCTGCATCAGCAATAGTAGGGCCAGCAGCACCAGGGCAGGGATTTTTCCCTGATTTTTTTCACTCAGCACTCGTGAGGCAGCACCTCGAGTGCTGTGGCCAGTTCTGAGCCCCCACTACAGGAAACACATTGAGCTGCTAGAGTGACAACAGAGCTGGGGCAGCTCTGGAGCAGAAGTCCTGTGAGGAGCAGCTGAGGGAGCTGGGGATGTTTAGCCTGGAAAAAAAGAAGGCCCTGGGGGGACCTCATTGCTCTCTGCAACTGCCTGAAATAAAGGTGTAGCCACATGGGGCTTGGTTTCCTCTCCCAGATAAGAAGTGATAGAAGAGGAAAGGGCCTCAAGCTGTGCCAGAGGAGAGTTAGCTCAGATATTAGGAAAGACTTTTTTTCACTGAAAGGGCAATCAAAAAGTATAAGTATAAAGCAAAAGTATAGGAACAGGCTGCCAAGTGGTAGAGTCATCACCCTGTCAGTGTTTAAAAGACATGTAGACAAGGCACTTAGAGCCATGGTTTGGGGTGGGTGTGGCAGTGCTGGGTTAATGGCTGGACTTGATATTCTTAGAGGTCTTTTCCAACCTAAGTGATGCTGTGATTCTATCCCCCATTAATGCACGAAATGCATCCTAAGGCTTAATGCACTCAAATTGGAGACATGTGCCAGGTGATCACAGAAATTGCCTGGCAGTTCTTCCACCTCAAATGTGCTAGGTATCAAGAGGGAAAGATTCCATTTCTTCAGCTTCTATCATTTCTTCAAGAAAGTCCACTTAAACTTGGAAATAAAGATGAAATTTCACTTTCCAGTTGCAGGACAAAATTGAAATGCATGTCTATCACTGAGAATAAATAAGCTTAAGAAGTGCGGGAGGTCATTATGTTTGTTCTGTTTGTAATTGCTTGGTTTTCATTTTAATTTTTCAGCTTTTGTTTTATTTATTCTGTGGAAGATTCTTGTTTGTGTCTGTTTTGTTTTTTTTTTTGCCCCTATTGTCCTTGTTACATAATCTACATTCTTCAGTAATATAAATAGCCAGAAACCAGAAAACAAAGCCCTTTGAAACAGAGCACCTTCAATACTTACCTTTCAGTACTGTGTATCATAGTAACACTTTCAAGACCATAGACTAGCATGTCCAGTTCATCATCTAATTATGCTGATCAATGCCCTAGTCCATTTAAATACCTGAATGAGGCCAGCTTCTCTTTCTACAGTCTCTTATTTAGGTGCACACCAATTTTTAAAAAAACTTAGATAATCATGAGCTCAATGAGATTCTTTTTTTCCACTTTCCTATTTTCTTAAGTAACTCCATTATTATTACTGCTTTCCCAAGCATCAGGTATTGATATACTCTAAATTCAGAGAGTAATTGAGTGCTCAGTTAAGTGCTCAATAACCCAGGCAAATATGCAGTTCCATATATTCTCTAAAATTTGTATTTCTAAGTAACACGCGGTATGTTTATAAATTACTGGCCTGATAAAAATTACTTTGCTGATACACATTTAGCTCTGTTTTCAGTCATTTCTAGCAGACCCTTGGGAAGAAACAGATGACTAACACATAACAAATTTCAAAGTGCATAGATATATATAAATCAAGAAGACAGCAAAACCACCAATGTTGCATCTTAATTTTGCAAAAGGATAGAGAATTATGGCTGGGAACTTTTACTCTGATGAGATTTCAATTGCCTGCATTTATGAAGGCTTTGGGATTTTTTTTTTCATCTGAATCTGTAGACACTTCTTCACAAAGTGATATTTGTTGAATATAAACCTCAAAACAGCATTCTATTTTATTTGAAATAACAAAAATCTGCTAATCATTATTTCTAAATATTTAGATGCCCTGAAATGAGTTATCTTACATATAAGGGATAAACTCTATTATACAAATTTGGACACACCTCAAATTACTGCCTTTACTGCAACTTCAACACTTTCAGAAGGCATCCATTCTGTTTTGCATGTAAAAATAAATCCTGAGGAAAAATCTGTCATTAAATTCCAATAAGAAACGTATACTTATACTAAATGGAAGCCACATATGCATGTTGGTTCTTAAGCCTATGGAACATCATCCCTCTAAGCTAGCTGGATGATATGCAACAGGGCAAGGGATGAGAAACAATGCTAGTCCTTCACTTAAAAAGTAATAGTTCAACACAGCCTTTTCTTGCAACACAGAAGTGGCAGGGTGCTAATTACTCTAGTGATGTGATCCATTTTCTAAATAGTGAGAACATCAATAATTCAGTGGAAGCGGCTGTTAAAAAATTTAATGACTGACAATCCAAGCCTGGCAAATAGAAAGATAATCTTTTGTGTCTACTAGCTGGCATTCAGAGGCTTTCTTTTCATTAGAAAATATAAATGTATTGTTTCTTCTTGAGGCAGTATAGATTATGAAAGATGACAGAGGTATAATGTGTCTAGTTTTGATTGTTTCAGGTAGGAAGGCAGAATCCAGCAGACAAAAATGTAGATGTCATATATTTAAAGAAAATTAGGTTTACAAATATGTTTAATGAAGTCTGAATGGTTGCTGCTAATAGTAGCAGCCCAATTACATGGAAGTGAGTATAGCTACATAAACAGAAAGATATGAAGTAATCAGGTGGCTTTGCTGGCTGAATACTGTACTTCCATTTAAGAAAAATCTCCTGCTTATTCACAAGAGCTTCATTTAGCTGCTGGCATCAACATTTCAGAGAGAGAGCATTAACAACTACAAAGTCAAAGCATATTGAAGAAATGGCAAGGCATTCTTTGCTTACATAAATTTCTAACTTTCATATTTCTGCAGCAATGTAGACAAAAATAAGTGATAAAAGCCTTCCTGTTTAACCGTGTCAGGTTGTAATTTGCAGGTACCTGTTGTTTGAATAGAAAAGGTTAGAAAGGTATTGCCTTTGACCAAAAATTAGAATGTAGGTACCTGCATAAGCTACAGCTCTAAAGAAAAACATTACTGATCAGCTATTCCAAGGTATTTAGGCACTTAACTCCCATTCTGGCAAGTCCAGCCTCTCAAAATCAGTGACAATTAGGTGGTCAAATAAGAATTAGGTTCTCAAATAGCTTTGTGGATATGGGCCTACGTCCCAGATCTAAACAGGTTAAATGCTTCAATTAGAATTTAAGTGGATCATAATATAGTAGTCCTACTACAAGAAAACGGGTTTAGCAATGCTATTTCTCTCCTTTTGCTGCTCAAACAGAATTTTAATGAAAGTCTTATAAAACAATCTCAGCACAGACAAACTGCTTAAATACCCAAATCCTTGAATCATCAATATTTCAACCCTCATGATTTTTCTCACCATAGACCAACAGACAGAGCTTTATATTGTTTTCAAAGTCCCAAATGTAATCCTTCATTAAAATTTAGATTGATCCCTAAAGAAGATACTTCACACATTCTTGCTTCTGATAACAGATAATTGAATTTTATTAGTTTTATGATTAAGGTAGAAGCTTAGAGCATGCTTCAATTACTTGCCACATAATGTGATGCACTTGAAATTTTTACTTCCTAAAATTCCTCTGACATTAGCTGCAACTCTTCATTTCTGGCAACTCAAACACATTTCATCTTAACCTCAAAGTCTTCTCACAAGCACAAGCTACCTATAAGCAAAGAGCATCTCTAGTCCAGGATTAACAAGTACCTACAGATACCAGTGATCTTAAATTATTTCACTTTAGGCTCTTGAAAGGAAACTTTTCTCTTATTTACCTACCCAGACCACTTGCAAAGTAACTCAAGCTGAAATTCAAGCATCATACAAGTAGTCACTCCTCAAAACTTTGGAAAAAGAGGAAGTTAATTCTTTTCTGAGAACGGGTCCATAAAAATCCAGAAATAATCTCTCAAAACTAAGAAGAGTTTATGTGAGAAAATGGGTGATCTTGTAGCATGTATTCCCTGTAGAGCCAAGACCTACATGGGCTGCATGCATATCAGAAAAAATGTATTCATGAACTCATCTGAAAGAACAGTTCTCAAGGAACTTTAACTGGTAAAAACTCATGCCAGGAAAATTGTAGACAAGATCATTTAAACTCAGCTTGAATGATGAGATAGGAAAAAAATCTCAAAAAAAAACCTTATAAAAACTTCAATAACATTAATCTACCTACAATGAGTCTAAGCAAACCATTGTCAAAATCTTACAGCATACCGGATATACTAAAAAAAATGGAACTACACTATTTGTACAAAGATGATATTTTGCATTAACTCCTACCAGAAATGCCCAGCCTCCATAATTAAAGGCTGGCTTTCATGCTTTATCTTCTGTCTGGATCATTTAAGGTTTATTAAATACTGCAGTCAACAGTTAACCAACTTTGATAATTGCTTTCCTCTGGAAAAAAAAATATAACCAATTTTACCTCTTATCCAGTCACTAAATCAATGTTTGGGAAAAATAAAAATATATTTTCACCCTTTAGATTTATTATTTATTTTTATTCTTGATAATCACAGGTATATCCCCACATATTATTGTGTCGAGAATATAGTCCCTTAAGTATTAAAGATTACTTTGTGAAAGTCAAATCTATATGCTAATAGGGAAAAACCTAACCAAACAAGAAAACATCACAGATACTTTAGAGATTGTTACATCTCTTCACTAGGAATCAGTCCCATCTGAATGGGAAATATAGAGCAGGAAACACCCAATCACACACCATCCTGACGCAAAAAACCAACCAACCAAAAACAAACAAACAAAAAACCCCCCACAAAACAAAACAAACAAACAAACAAAAACCAACAAAAAAAACACCACACACACAAAAAAATTAAAAACCAAAAACCAGGAAGCAAAGATACCCATTGAACCATATTCTGTGACTCAAGCCCTTCTGACAACATAAGCAATGACACCAAAAATGGTAGGAGCTCAACACGTAGTAACTTTTGAGTCTTTACTTATGGCTCATCTTGTTTTCAAGGCCAAATTAATCTGTGTCTCCAACTAATATTGGAAGAAATGCATTTCTGGTGGTACAAACTTTTTCACTGAACAAACAACTTACTAAATGCAGCTAGGTGGAGGGCTGGACTTTTAGGCAAAAGTCAAAGATGAAAAACAATTATAATTGAGTGGAAAATTAGAACTAAATTTCACAATAAAGTTGTCTTGGTTTGGAAAGACAGGTATCTGCCAGGGAAAGCTGGAGATTCCCTTGGAATGGAGAATGTAAACCCCTCATCCCC
>VWYO01018201.1:50929-63893 GCA_013400275.1 Rhadina sibilatrix | reverse complement strand
CAAATGAAATAGAATACACAATTTTGGTTCCATAACCCAAGACAAAAGTGAATAATTTGTGAGGGGTTTTTCTGCATTTTGTGTAAACATATGTTTCAAGGCCAGGCTGAATAAGGCCTCGAGCAACCCGGTGTAGTGGGCGGTCCCTGTCCATTGGAGAGGGAGTTGGGACTAGGTGATCTTAAAGGTCTCTTCCAGCCCCATAGCATTCTATAAATATTATGTGGAATTATGTTGGTACGTCAGCATAATGCTGCCTATGTGCAAGTATAACTGGATTTTAGTAAAAATATATATAAACTTAAAATTAAATATTAATATTTTTCCCCTTGCAAAAATTATACCCTTAGATACTCAAAGCATATTTATCCACTGTTCTGAATATTAGAAATGTCAAACTCTCAAACTCTTCTGCACTGTGTTTAATGGAAGTCTTCTGTAAACTCTGCTTCCCGTTTCAACTTAACCTAGGAAATTTTTCAGAAGGCATTTGCTAGTTTGCATCAGCCCATATCATCATCACTTAGTGTACTTCCAGCTGCTACCCTGGAGCTACTCTGGCACAGGTTCCTTGAGTCTGTACTGCAGCCATTACTTTGTACAGCTTACCAAAGTCTTGATAACTTTAAATTTAATAATTTTGAAAGTGTTTTCTCCCACTTTGCAGATGAAATACTGTGTGTGCCTATTCAAAAGCCTATATATTTGGTACTTTTTTGAGTTATTCCTTTGTGTTGTTATAACCTATTAAAGATGAACACAAACGGCAACAATTAAATTTTGGAGAAATTCCTAGTGCCCAATTTCCAACTATTACATCATTTGATGACTTACCTAAATAGTTTTTTAGATATTTTTCCCTGCAGTAGTTAAAATATTTACCATGTAAATATCTGCCTTTTATTCCTCTGCAGGTGGTTAAAGCATTGCTTTTGTGATAACTCTAAAGGTCATCTCCATCAGGCAGCGTTAAAGGAAATCATCTTTTGCAGATGTTTGTTTCCAAAGCAGACTACAGAGAAGTCATCAGAATGTTACTGTGATTTTGTTACCTATGGGGAGTGTTTATTATTTAGCTGTCATCATTAAAAATTCAAAGCAGTGCATTGGCAAAGCAAGCTGAAGTGAGATTCTCCCACCACCCACATTTATGGCTAAACAACTGAGGAAAGATGGATTTTAAAAAAAAAAAAAAAAAGTGAAGAGAGAATAGGTTGCCCTTAGAAACAGTAACTTTAGGTATTCTAAAAGCTGCAAAATTTGACTTAAAAACCCACAGATTTACAGTGATTTTATTTCCAGAAACTTTACCTAACATAAACCTAGGTAATTATAAGAAATAGCAACATGGCAGTGCTTTGAACAGCATATTGATTTGAAGAGCAGCACTCAAGATTTGACATGACCAAGCCCTTTTGGGTTTTTTTACCTTGAAGCAAGAGCTCTGTGTTGTGCACCATTAAACCAGCAACAAATTCTTTGCACTGGTGTTTCTTTTCGGCGTGATATCAAGTAATACATTTGGCATGACTAAACCCTTTACTTTGGCTCTTTAAGTCCTGTAGGAAGGGAATAAGGACCTCAGATTACTTCATTGATTTGAAACTGAGATTGTGTTCTGGAGATACGCAGGACCTGCCACATCTGTTCTTTTGCCAATATCCACAGCTGCTCAAAGAAACTGAGAGGTGGGAGAGAAAGGCAGCTCAGAAGAACTGCTCTTCCATCATTGCCACACTGTCAAAAGGGACACTACAGCCCTAAGTAAGAGTTCTATGTAATTTTAATTTTTTCTCCTTCTTTTTTACTTAAAAATTTATAGTTGACTTCCTACATCCTACAAAATTTTACTAGAAAGTTGTCTGAAGGGGGAAGCTTGAAAGAGGAATGTACCTGAAATGTCACCCTTTCCCAAGTGTAGACATTGATTTATAGGATGTAGAGAGAGCCCCTCTGTGAACAGGCTTGTCATCACACTTTTTTTGAATTAGAGAAACAATTCAAGGAACAAGACAAAATAGAAAACATGTTTTATTCACCTGCTTCACCATTTTGTCTTCAGTAGTTAAAGAATTCAGATAAAAATAATAGTGAATAAAACATAAAACCCAGAAACAAACAAAACAACAGAAGAAATGTGAATTGAGTCAGAAGGGCTGAAAGCTATTGCTTGAGCCCAGACTACCAGTTATCCTAGCCCAAGGACATTCCTCCTACTAAAATCATGATATGACACAGGAAGGAGTTTAAGGCCTGTAAATTTAAGTTACTCATCTCTGTCAATCAATTAGCATTTAGCTAATAATTTCCAACCCACATCTAATTAAGTGCTTCAAGCTGAATATAGCTACCCAGACTCTGTCATCAAAGGAGCACCAACATCACCTGCTTCTATGAGAGTCATTCCCTGAGGGCCTCTTGCTGCATCACCAAAGTGTAAAGAAGGAGCAGAGAACATTTCTTTCTCAACTTAAACATCTTGGTTAGAACCTTAAAGTTCATAGGAATGCAACTGAGCTATAGAATCAGTAGGCATAGAGAAGGAGAAAGGTTTTAATGGGCTGGCTAAACCTAAACTACTATTTATCTCACATTATAGAGAAACATGCCTGTATTGAAGACTGAGTTAGGTCCCTTCCTGAGGAATGTGGTCTAAGTGGATTTCCATGACAGCAAATTCATTTACTCAACCATCTCATGAAAACTAGTAAATGACCTAATATCTATGTCTATGACATAAATCCTTTATTGACTCATTTTTGTAAAGAACCTGATGGCCATATACTGTATATTATAAAACCCAATCATCCTAAAAACAAATATCTGTTCTCCATGTGAACAGGAAAGGACACCACCATAATCTATAGCTGTTTCAGTGTTTATTAGAAAAAATTAAACCTATTGAAACTTGTTGCCTAAATTTGAGATTAGAATAAATTGCCCAGTTATTGATAAAGAAACTAAAGTATTCTACATATTCCAAGGAGAAGTGTGATATTTGAAGGCTTGAGGTTATATTGGTTCCACCTGGTATATACTGGTTAATTTGTGGAGCTGCTTATTAGTCAATTCTAATGCAGAAGCAGTAAATAGTCCCTCAGACTGACAAAGTAGAAGACAAAATGCAAATTTTTTTGTACTTTAAATGGATATCCAGTGGTCAACTCAATAGGTAGAAAATAAAGCTTCTGTTACAGAATCTCTTGTGTGTTCTATTTCTTTAAAGTTGTTCCATTTTTCACACCATTAGTGAGCATGCTCTTCCTCAATTCAGCACTCCTGAAAGAAGCATGTTATTCTTTATGCTGCTTTCCACTTGCAAAGTTTGAGACCCCTCCCTCTCTAATTCTGCAGCCAGCTCTGCTGCAGGCCTATGCAGAGATGCTCTGAGGCCACTCAGGTTTCCCACAGGCATCCCAACACACAGCAGGAAGTGAAGATATCTGTGGGCCCATCAGGCAGTTGTGTGTGGCAATGATGTGGCTGAACCCGCATGTTAAACAATTTAAACATTCATGTTTCTCATTTGAACAGAGGCTTTCTGTTCTCCTTCCTGCTTCTAGGCTTTTGAGAACTTCACCTCAATGTGGAGACCGTTCATGGCTCTTATCATCTGCTGAGAGAAAGGCTGCAAAGGAAGCGACACAGTTTGCTAGGATCAAAAATATTCTCTGAAGATGATTTTTCTCTTTTCTCTCTAGACACAAAGGCTAGAGCTACTCCTAATTTAGGCAGCCCAGCCAAGTGCTTAACATTACCTCTGCAACAATCAGCCACATCAATTTTCCTCTGCTTTTCAAGTTGTTATGAACTATAACCATACACATTTGCTGAGAGAAAGATGGTCATGCCTGACAGATTGCCTCCAAACTAAAATATGACCAAAGTGATGGCTCTGCAGAGCACAACTATTTGAGATAATTGTGTTGCTTAATTTTGGCAATGACATTTTAAAATATATACTGAGGCCCTGATTGAAAAGTATCTATTTTTCTGTGCCTTCTGGTTGCCCATATTGTTGTAGCTATTGTCTGGTAATTATCTTCAACAAACTACAGAATACTGGAAAAATTAACTATTATTGTCTGTCAAGTTTTGATACAAGAAAAGTCAGCCTTCAATAGAAACCCACTTTCTGACCTTGTGACTTTATATGCAAAATATGCAGAAGAGAATAACACAGAAAAAAATCTGCCGTGTTAACTCCTCTTTTGTAGCAAAAAGTACTCCTGAGAAATATTTCCACGCACAAGAAGCTCAAGAAACTGATTGGGAATAGTCAGCTTGGATTCAGGAGGGGGAAATCCCACTTGACCAACCTGATAGCCTTCTACAGTGGGGAGGCTACTCTGGTGCATGAGCAGTGGGTGTTGCTTACTGCAATTTTACTGGGGCCTCAGTCCAACCAAAGGCAAGTCCTGACTCCTGCATCTCAGGGCTCACTAATGGGCCCAAGGCTGTTCAATATCATCACTGATGACCTGGACAATGGGTCAGAGAGCACCCTCAGCAAGTTCACAGAGGATAAAAAACAGGCAGGAGTAGCCAGTACACCAGTTTTGCCATCTTTCAGAGCAGCCTAGACAAGCCAGAGAGCGGCCGAGGGGAACACCATGCAGTTCAAGAAGAAATGGAGGGCCCTGCACACAGGGAGGAATATCCTCAAGCACCTGTATTTCCTGGGGGCTCACCAGCTGGAAAGCAGCCTAAGTAGGGCCTCAGTGTCCTAGGGAACAGCAGTACACCCTTGAAGCAAAAAAGTATCCCCAGCTGTATAAGGATCCTTCCTATCAGGTGATTCTTCCTCTCTTCTTGGTGGAGTCCACATCTCAAATGTTGCGTGCAGTTCTGGGATTCTGAGCAGAAGCAAGACATGGACTTGTTTGTGTGAGTCCAATACAGGACTGCAAAGATTATTAAGATTATTTTCCATTCAGCCTGGAAAAGAGAAGGCTCATGGGGGATCTCAGTGTGCACAAGCACCCGATGAGAAAAAAATTACAAAGATGAGCCAGACTCCCTGTGCAGGGAGATTGGACTAGAAGACATCCAGTGGTCCCTTCCAAACTTACCATTTTGTGATTCTGTGATTCTATGAACTAAGTATTAATATTACATACTTTTCTTTTTAACCTGAAGATCTTAAGTTAAGCATATATTTCCAGACAAAATTCAAAAATAAAAACCTTAAGAACTCCCCAGGCAGATAGATGGATGAAGTAATCACCAGGGCAAAAATAATTCAGAATAGCTAAGGGTTTCTTGCCTTACCTGAAACCACTTAAAGTCTGCTTTTGTGGATATGTACAAAAGAGCTAATACAATTCTTGTAGGTAAAGAGGAAAAGGGTAAGGTAAAAATGTAAGCCAAATTATATCACTAAATGGTGAAAAACATTATGTGGAGCACCAAAACTCCCTGGAGACAGTAAATGCAGGATCACTACTGAGGCTTATCCTAGTGTAGTTCAAAAGGGGGAAGATGAAAATAGGAGGAATTTACAGTTGATAAATGGGACAGACACATTCCCATTAGTCAGAATGCATTTTAAAGACACCTAGCAAAGTAATTTGTTTCTCAAAATCTTGCACTGAAGATTTATAAGCCCTGTTGCCTCCAGACACTCTAAAAAAATATTCCTTTACTTTATATTCTCCTCCTTGTAAGAGTATACTTAATCCATTCTCTACCAGCTTCAGTATTGTACCTATAACTGACAAAATTTTTGTCCTTCCATAGGGCTCCCCCTTTCTCTGCCTCAGTTTCTCATTTGCTACATGGCAAAATCACATTTTGAAACTTGACAGGAATGTTAGTACTACAATATATTAAAGGCTGAGGGGTTTAGATATTATATTGATAAAGACTGTACAGATGATAGGTAGTTCCATCATCTGTATTTATAAACATATTAATGGAGATAATAATAGAATTATCTTTAAATTCCACTTTTAAAAAAACATGGTTGTGTTGATCATTTGTCTACTTTATTCCCATAGAAAAAAATGGCATTTGTAGAATAAACTACTAGAAAACAGACTAAAATATTACCTTTTCTGTAACACTCGCATTTCTTCCCCGTCTGTTTCATATGCTGTATTTTCAAATTCCATTCATTCTATTTGCACTCTTTCAAAATCATCCTGTCAGGTTCCTCAGTTCCATTCTTTTCTGTTTACGTAAATAACGTGAAATGAAGTGTTTTGTGGTTGAGGGGACTGAGGCGTTCTGCCTGCTGGCTGATATCATTGCTCTGCATATGTTCTCAAAGATGTGGAGGCATATCCAAAGAAGTCAAAAAAGAACTCCTAAAAAAATGCTACAATCCTAAAGCTGTAGCCATCTGGAGCAAGAGCAATGCCTGTCATGAACTTACATACCTCAAACTCTGAAGGGTTTTCAAGCTGAGTGAATTCACATCTGTCAGAGAAACAGGCAGAATTTTATGCAATGGAATGCAACATGGCACCTAGCTGCAATTAAAATTATAATTAGATAGCCTTATCCAGTGTGCTCAGTAATCTGGGCTCTTTTTTTTTTTTTTTTTTTTTTTTTTTTTAAAGAAGCAGAAAAGAAGNTTTTTTTTTTTTTTCTAATAGAGACAGAAAGGAAGGCTCAGTCTAGAACTGAGAATGATCTAGTGGCTGCTGACATGTTTTCTCTTCTGCAGGGGTGGCTCCTCTTGCTTGGAACAACCCCAGGCACAGCAAGCTGCTGCTCTTCCCATACAGCTATTTATGTTTTTGAAGCCCAAGAGGAACTGTTTCAGGTTCTTAGCTACATATCTTTAGCAAATAAGGTTACCTGATTTCCTGATTTCCAGCATAAATTGCCTCCTAATACAGGTTATATAAGAAGTAAGATGTATGCTGTTTATTGATGCTGATACCCACTGGAAATCCAAGCCAGCCCTGCCTGTTTTGTTTGATTCAGAGAACCAAAACCTCAGTCTGTGGGTCTGAGACATGGACAGGGCAAAGCTGCCCACTCCATTCATATTCAGCATGTAGACAGATTTGTCATGGGAGAGGCATAGGTGGAAGTGGATTCTGGTCTCCCCCCAGCTGAACACTCAGCAATAAGATGGGGCCCTGCGTGGCCATCACTGTTACAGGGGCTGCCCACACACTGGCTCCACATCCAAATATCCTCAATGAACAATTATATTATAGCATACTTCATCCTCTATGGTCATCTCTTCCTCAGAATTTTGATTTGTTGTGTTAAATTTCTAGATTCAACATAAACAAGAAAATTAATTTGGTATTCAAAGACTAAAAAGCAGCTAAAAGGGTATATTTTACCTATTATCATTTCACAGTATGGATAATTGAGATTTACTTACTACGCTGTTCTAAAAGAAAGTAACAAGTAACATTAAACTCTGTTTTCTCTACCTGCAAGAGACTTACCTTTGTGAAATCTTTGGCTTTAAAAACATGAATGCCATTACAGAAGAGCAAGGCACAGCCTTATTCATCTTGATAAGTTCAAGGCAATGATGAATGATTTCTAAGAGCAAAATCTGTCATTATGGTTTGTAGTACTCAAGAGAAGGGACAGTAAATAAGCCACCAAGTAAGTGTCCAGAAACACAGTGGTATTTTTTACTGGTCTTGTATAAAATAATTTTTTATAACTGTCATCAAAGAGCACTAAGTTCATCAGCTGTCATAATGAAATGACAGTATATTATGAACAAAGTTGTAGACTTATAATTTTAAAACTGAGTCTTCGGTATGTAAAAAATCAGGAAATGAAAAGCAAACATCTCTTCTGAATTCTCTTTTTCTTCCCAGGCAGGCCTGCATGAAAAAAATTGCATGAAAATACAACCAGGATGCTACATAACACTTAAAACAGCTTTGGAAGAAACCAAATAATTTCACTATGTTTAGGTTTTTTAAGTGTATCAGGCAAATTTCTGTGATCTACTGCTGTAGTTATTTGACTAGGAAGACTGGGTTTCTCT
Source organism: Rhadina sibilatrix (assembly GCA_013400275.1). Classification (NCBI taxonomy): domain Eukaryota; kingdom Metazoa; phylum Chordata; class Aves; order Passeriformes; family Phylloscopidae; genus Rhadina; species Rhadina sibilatrix. The sequence goes on along the minus strand of VWYO01018201.1, from coordinate 55,921 downwards.
CGTGGAAGAATCTGAGGAAGTAGAGCTGGAACAAAAAGAGTATTTCCTGACAGTGTTTTTTTATGTTCACAGCAGACTGCCAGAAAGGTCCACAATCATGAGAAACAGAGTGTCCCCAAGCTGAGTCTGTGTCCCCTGAGCTTCTCCCCTGGCTGTCAAACGGCAAAGCTGACACTTCCTTAACCTGAATTTCAGATAGCTTGCTTCACTCTGCAGCTGAGACGTGAAGAAGGTTCATGCTGCCTGTTCCTGTAGCCAAATGAGACCAACAATATCTTGTCAGGCAGCAGTAACACAGCTGATATCTACCATGGGTTTGAACCCTGCATCGTGCACAGGTTTGCTTTTAGCTCACGTGTCCTGTCACCTACAGTCAGGGTCCCTAAACTTCACCTGTGGGAAGTGTGAATTAGCAGGTGACAATTGTGTCCTTTGGCTGGGGTCACAGACAGTTGCAGCTCACTTTAAAACCCTTAATTTTTTCATTCAATAACATCTTGTACAATATAAAAGCAGTTTATTCTTTATTAATGAACACAAGGCAAATTAAGGAGTTCAGAATGGTTATTTTTTAATGAAAAATATGCTTGAGTGCATTGCTGTTATACAACTGACATCATGAGGAAGAGCAGGACTTTCAAAAGCATCTTTGGAAGTGACTGTTAAGAACACGTGATGCTTTTAATCCATTAGCTCCTGACTTCTGATGTGGATTCCTGACTGCTTGAAGCTCGTGGTAGAAACTCCAGGCATTACAGACAGGCCACAGTTTCACTCCTGATGTAAGTCTTCCCAGTTAAAATAAAAATACAAACATTTAGTATTTACATGCCTTATTTTTCAGCATTTCTCTCCTTGAGTCATCACTAAGCTTAAAGAAATTATTACACAGTTGATGTGGATTTTAAATCTCTATTAGAATATCATCTTTCAGCTAAGCATGTTGCCCACAGCAAAGAACTTACTACCAATATGAATTACATACATTCAAGTGTAAAGAGAATGATCTCAGAACTGGGAAATATATTGAAAAGCTGAAAATTAATTGAAAAAGACATTGACTGCGTGATAAATATAATTCACCATAAATAATGCTTTTTCAAAAGTTAAAAATACCAGTGCCATGTTGTTTCACTAAATTATGCAAGGGGAGAGGCTGAAGCACAGCTTTCAGAACTCTGGAAGACGAATTTGGGGATACACCTTCTGTATGGCTTTATTGAATATCACTGTATGCTCTTCCAATCCATGATAATGGCTATGATATCCCACAAACATGAGAAAAAAAAAATGTACTATTAATCTGCTATGAGGAAAAAAATCACTAAGAAGCATTTATGGTTTTTCATATCTAGTTCATACAAATTTAAAGACCAAAGTTTGTCTTCAGTGTAAGCAAGGGGGTAATTTGGCCAAAAGCTATAAAACCTCATATACAAACAATGAAAGTGACTATCAATATGAAGTATTTGTTATGTTTGTGGAACATGGAGCATGTTCTATCAGCTGAACAGAAAATAATAATCAGAGAGGGATCAGAAAATTGTACGGGAAAATAACACCATGGAAAAAAGAATCTACATCTAATAGACCTTTTGGAAATAGTCTACAGATTTACTTTAAATGTATAGTATTTTTTATATAATGATCATTTTAAAAATACAAGCGTGGTAAAGAGTGCACACATACTAAAATCAGGTCAATATGGAACATGAGTTTCATTGAACTCCTATCTCAGTAAACCCCCTTGCTTCCACTTGCTTCCACTCTATATGTTCAGAGCAGCCACCAGATCCTTGCCTTCTTGGCCTGTGTGGCAAATCAGAAATGCAAGCTGAGAATCTCAAGCCAAGATCAACAAGCCTTCCAAAACACAGAGTTTGAAGGTTGCAACAATCAGTGAGATGAAGTGCTTTAAAGATAAGCTTATCGTACTCTGCTAGAATCATTGTACATCATTGTTGATGTACAAGAGCCTAAGACAAAATATTTCTGTATATTTTGAGTTTCATAAATATAAAGTAACAAAGATCCACAGATCTTCTATCTCCAGCTGACAAACGTCAGGCATTCAGATCTATAGGACAAGAGTTGGTTCCAAAACATATCCAGCATTCCATGTGTACATTTTATGAAGAATATTAGGACTATGAGGCCCTTGAAGTCAACTCTTCTCATTTTTTGCCCTTTCTCAGTCCAAACATCATCAGATTGACCATTTTTTTCAGAAAGCAAGTGTGCTGGTGTTTGACAAAGCACTGAGCAGATGCTTAGCCCATTTTGATAATGAGTAGAATTTTTCACCCGCACAGTGTAGTACTTCAATGATTGTTTTAATGCCGGGCCCAGACATGATGTTCATCAGAAAATTTGAGGTGATTATGAACCTGGAGATAATAATCTAAGGCTTTATCTTTGAAAGGTATAATGACAGACACATTTAGGCATAACCGTTGTTTTCGGTTGTTGTAAAGATGATTCTTCCCTGGGGAAGTGCACAGACTGCAAAGTGAAAAAACTGAGTTTGGTTTTACTTAATTAAATATAAGAGAAAAATATTAATTGGCGTGGAAGTTATATTGTAATTATTTGGAGAATTTCAATTAAAAAAAAAGAGAACTCACTTCTTGGAGTCTAATTCTTGTGTTTCTGTGTTCTCAATAAAGATGTCACATATTAAGCTAGAAATCCGGTGGGCAATTTACATTTTAATAGCTTGGAAGCCAGTTTCTGTGGAGTGCTCTAGAAGAACACATCTCTCTTTTGGATTATCCAGGCATTTATTATGTGCACTAGTCATCTAAAATTTTTCAGGATGTAACTTTTTCCAACATAGTTTAAGCTTTGAAAGATCCACAAAAGACAGCTATTCAAATAATTATAAAAACCAAACATGTGACTAATTAGATAAGACCATGTCTTGAAACACTTTTTTATCCATCTGAGCCAATTTTCACAATCCTTTTCCCTTTAAAAGAAATGTATTATTACCATTCCCCAGTGATTCTATTGCAATAGATTGATTTGTCTTTCAGACAAAAGGATATGTTTGAGAAATTACAAAAAATCCACCTTTTTTTTAGCAACTAACTTTCATCATAGTTTCAGTACACCCCTTAACCTTTTTCTGTATGACCTTGAAAGAGGAAAAGTATTGACTGGCTTGACAAAGCCCTATGGCTCAACACACCTCCAGAAAACAGGTCCATGACTCATTCTCAAAGATACCCACACATTGCAGTGAGATGAATGTGCACAGTAAGTAAAACCAGGACATTAAGAAGCTGTGTTTTAACCACAGCTCCATTTTTTGCTCTGCCAGTGTTACCAGTTAATACACTGTGATGGAAAGAGAAATGCAGTCAGCAACTGCTCCTGTACCCATTTAAGCTGGCCTTGTTAACAGGCACCACTCTTCCGATCCCACGCACTCTAATCAGCTGCTTGTTCCTTTTCTAATGAAGTTGTCCACAAGTGTCTGAAAAGTGGTGTCCCTGAGACTACAGCCTCAGTGGAAACAAGTGAATTACATGGATTTTCACTTTGAGTTTGTCTTTCAAGGAACAGTATAGAATTACTGCATAATCTTTGGTGGTGCTTTATGTATGTTCGGCTGATATATTTCCCATTTCCTCAAACCCTGGAAGCAATATTTCCTTTATGTTTTGTACTGCGTGTGCCTATCAAAAGATCAGGGCTATTTTAGCTGTTCAATAGCATTATGAACAACATTTTTATATAGGCTTTTGATAACCTTCTCAATATACCATCAAGGAAATTAAAAAGACTATTGTATTTCTTTGAGGAAAAAAAAACAAAAAACAGGAGACTAAAGTTCAAGTACTGAAGAAAGCAGGGGATGTTTTAATTCAATGATACTTTTATACAATAAAAATATTGCGTAAGAGTATTTCAATGGTTATTTTACTTCCCATGTTCCTAAGTTACAATTCCTTTTTATTACAAAGTTGTTATTGCTAGAAATCAATTGAATCAACTTGCTCAGTGCAGGGAATTTGTAGCTTTTTATGTTTTGAAGGAGACACTAATAGCTCCTGAAGCTAATAATAAATAATATTTGTATTATTGTAGATTATTGCTGGCATTTCTCAGTGGATAGATAGGTCTTACTATGCCAACTATTTTAGAAAAAAAATACTAGTAGAAAGTAGTTTCTTCAGTGGAAAATTTATTCAAAATGGACAGTGATTTTGAAGAGAAAAATAGTAGATTCTTATAATATCCTACATATATAAAGCATATTGTTGGTTACCATGAAAATTAAACGCAGCTGAAATGTGAGAAAAGCAGTATAACTAAAAAAAAGGATCAGCATCAATAGAAAATGATATATGCACTAAGCAAGCTGAAGAGGTACCTCACAGTTTGTGTCAGCACCATGAAATATTGCTGGACTGGCAGTTTTCTTTTTACAGATGTTTTACTTTGACCTTATTAGTTTGGCTTTTGCAAAGACATAGCTGTCAAATTTACAGCAAAAATGGAAAAAGTGTTGATCCTACTATCCAGTAGTAGAGGAACATCCTTTCTTATTTTTCCCCATCACCACTATTTTATATCAAATTAATGATTTGGTATGATTTGCAGAACAAAAAAAGAATTACCACAGGGGGTAAAATTGATACATTAATTTAATTTAGCATGAACACTTTTACTGGAACTCATGCTTTTAATTCAATATTGAGCTAAAGAATACTATTTTCTTCATTCCAGTTATCTTACAAGATTTCCTACAAGATACAAGTTAATTTCACTTTTTTTTTTTTAATTTATGTTTTGATGCTATTATCAGTAATCATGACACATCTTCAAATACTGTCTTTACCTGATCTTATCCAAATGAATGCTAACATTTGTTATTAATAGTAGTTATGAAGTGAATTATAATCCATAGACAGGTAACAGAAATCTCTAAGTTTTGCACATGAAAGGAGACTCAAAACTGACCCATAGGAATTGGGGGGGGAGGGG
>VWYO01018201.1:2149-50887 GCA_013400275.1 Rhadina sibilatrix | reverse complement strand
GGGACCAGGGCACAGTTAGTCTGCACTCCCACATTTAATGCTTTTTCCTTTTCCCAAGCCAATTTGATATCTCTGAATTAGCATACTTACTGAGTCTTTACTGGTTATCATCAGCTGTTGCTCTAAATAGATACTTCTGAATCATTATCCTTAACACTGTTTCAGGAGAAAATTTTAAATGTGTTGCTTCATGGTCTAAATTCACATGTCCATATCTAGTGCAGACATTTTGATTATGATTTAGATATCTATTCTTTGATACATGCTTGGGGGACAATGACCCATACAGTGTAAGTAAATAGGGCAGGGGAGACCCACAGTACTTTGCAGTGGTGACTGGAAAGCAGACAGGATGCTTCAATATATCTAAACTGTCATTAGATGCCAGTGTTTATGGCAAACCAAATTTCCCCCTTAGAAATGGAAGCAAAGATGGAAGAATAAAGGAACTCGACCTGCTCACTCACCTTTTAAAATGATCTTTTCCAAATGAGGTTAAGGAAGACAGAGTATTGAGTCCCTACTATGGCAAATAGAACCCTTGGCTGTGAATCTCTGGCAATAGCTGATGATTAGTAGGAAAGACCCTGTGAATATCCAGAGGAGGATGTGCATCAAGGGCATGTATAACACAGTATGAAAAAAAATTCACATGATGCACCAAATACTATTAAGAGAGGAGAGAATTAAAAAACATATTAAACAAACATTCCTGACTCATAAAAATCAAGCTGCCAAGCAGCCTTTCAAATGCTATTTCTCTTTGATTCCTAGTGCTTGAGAAAATACAAAACAAGAATGTATTTTTTAAAAATGTTTTATGAAGAACAACCCTGTACTAGAAGAACAGAGACCTCCCGACCCAGAAGATCTTTTCTGATCCCTATGCACTGTGTTACATATAAGAATATCCACAGTCAGATCTTTTCCAACACCGTATGCCATTAAAAACATGATTTGTTTTCACCCTCTGTTTAAGCTGTCTCGAGTTTTGTTCAGTTATTAAGATCCATGGGGTGTACATATGGAGGTGATACTTTTCAGAGAGTAACAGCCAGGGGAGGAAAACAACTAGAACACACACCATCCTGTTCAATTGTTAATGTACTCCATCAGACAGTTTGGCTTCTTCAGTGCAAGGCTCATTGGAGCAATGCTCAGGCAAGGTAACAAGGGCTCCCTCTTTGTTAGGGCAGAGCAGGCAAAGGCCTCTCACTTTGGAGGAAAGGCAGGTTACCCAAAAAGGTGCAGGCCATGCTGTCCTACTTCCCCCTCCAGCTACCCTTCTCACCTAACACACATGTGGTCAATACGATAAAGAGAAGCTGAAGTGACACTGAAGTCACGTCTCACTCTTCTGGAGTTCAGTGGTGACATTTTGGAGTCTTCCACTTGAAATACTCCTAGAGGATGACATGGTGTTCTGTCACTACCAGTGATCACAGGGTTAAAGCATGAAGAGCCCATTCTCAGTAACAGCAAACCTTGGCTAGCAAGGTTAAGACATTCTATTAGGGGAGTCTGTGATTTAGATATGCAAAAAGGCTACAACTGAAAAGCAGAAGCTTATCTCTAACCCTGGTAATTTAGCTGTAATTTCTCCTGCTGTGACCTTCCTGTGAAGTGCTTCCAATAGATATGGGGCCTCCACTAAGAGCACGACCATCATCTGATCGAAATGATCTTCTCCAGCGGAAATAATTAGCATAAAAATCAATACATGGATTCTGCTTAATTATCATAAATAACTCCAATGAGTCATTAATGGCAAAGGACCCTTATTCTTTGGGCATAGGTGAGTTTTTCTTGGATTAACATACCTAAAAATTACTTTGGGTATTTGCTTTTGCATTTGTATAACATTCTATTTGATATAAACTCCGAAACGTCACTGTAATAGTAAAAAATAGAAACTTTTAGAAAACATTACCATAGAAAGGAAAATCTCACTGTAAAAAATTGAAGAAAATTTGGCCCCCTTGCTTCCAGATTCACTAAACTATAGGAATAAATAACAGAATTTTATGAGTGAGGACAGATGTATGTAAATTCATGCAAACTGACGGTTCTACTTGCATCTCATGGCTATTCACTCAACTCCTGCTCAGTTTTGGTCTAACACAATGCTCATGGTAAAGCCTCATGTTTGCTGAGAACAGCGCTAGATCAACTTTGATTCAATTAATGTGTTGTCTTGTAAATTTAAGATATCCAGTTGAACAAATATTTGGTCAAAGTGAGCAAGAAATGTGTGTGAGCATGGTAGATAAGAATATATAAACAAATGTGAAGAAATATTTCCAAGATGCAGTTCTATCAGGTTTTGATAATCCTCTAAAGCAGATGTTAACTAAGATAGTGTATTACAACTGAATGCTATTTATGCTTCTGGGAATTATATATTATATTTGAGATTAAAAATATACTCTGTGTGCTACCTACAAGAAAGTCAAATTACTCTGACTGCAAGAACAAGAAAAACTGTGAAAAACTACAAAAAGTGTATTTTTAAAAACATATCTACATGTTTAATCTTATGCATTTATTTCACCATATATAAGTACAAAATAAGTTGTGACTTAGAAAGCCTTCTCTGAACTTTTATAATGGAACAAATTTACTGACTACATATTATTTTCTTTTCATATAAACTCTCATCATGATTAAAAGAAATATTCACACAGCAGAAGAAATTCTAGATCTTTCAAACATATATTAAAAATGTTAGCAACACAAATAAAAACAGCCCATTAGAGTAATTATGTTATGGATATAAATATGTGTGAGTCTCAAAAAACCATTTTTTTTTAATCTGAAAATCATTATTTTTGCTTAGAAAGACACTTCAGTCTTCTGGCATGAAGAAAGAGTAACATATTCAGCACTCCTTGACAGGAGTTGCTGAGTTATTAGAAATACTTCTCATACAAAATTGCATGCTTTATTTTAGGAGGAATTTGTTTTATGAAGTTTCATACCGTAACAATAATCTCCTCCACTAGGAAAAAAAAAGGCAGTATGAACAGGTTACAGAGAGATAAACATTCCTAGGAAAGCTCTGAGTCATATAATGTAAACAAACACATTTTTGTACATAAAAGCAGCGGCAGCAGCAGTAGTAGTAGTATCACAACTCTCTTTCTCCTACTAATACTACTTTAAGGTGAAACATATCAGAATCTCAGCTCTTGGACCTCCCCAAAAAACGGGACTGCCATTTTCAAAAAATTGAGTGAAGCATGGGAACAATACAGTTTTTATAAACCAATTTTTCTAAGTTTGCAGGTTTGTGTCTGAGGTTTGAACTCGATACTACCCTAGAGTGTACACAAGCAATTGGAGCAGAGTGCAACTGAAAGAAAAACTGGCCTTGCACCATTTGAGTATTGTAACTTAATGGCTTCACAGTAATTTTTACAGGACATTATAGCATTGCCAAGATTATTGCTGAACTTTGCAGAGCAGTACTGCATCTGCTGCTTTGGGACTTATGCTATCATAAACCAAATACGGAAGGATAATTTGCTTTATGTACAAAGTCCTATTCCTTTCCTCTGAAGCCTTAGTCCTGGCCTGGACAAATGGTTGGCCATCTCTTTCCAGTTCTGGTATTTACTTTTCCAAAAGTACATTTCCCAAATTACACCTCTTGATACAGTTTCAGCTGATGTCCACTGCGCAGTTTAACCATGATTTAAAACTGGATTTAATTCAAATATGAGATATGTCACTTGTGTAGCAGAAAACCTTTAAATGACTTAATATAATAATAAAAACACTCGCTGTACAGTTAGGTAATTAACTGTATGAAAAAACAGAGCAATTTTTCTGCTATAGTTTTAATTTCTGAAAAAAAATCACCTATAACTTGGTAGCCTGTATGCAAATTTTGTTTGTGTACTGTAAATTTTCAATTTCCCTGTCTTAATTGGCATCCTTTTTATTTGTCTCCTCAAAATGCACATTTTTTCATTAAAAAGGTTTGAATAATGATATAGGATGATATTCTTCATGGCCTATTTATTTTCAATTCTAGTCACCTGTGAATTATATATTCTTTAATACTTCAGTGAAGACATGCCATTAGTAAGATCATAATAAATATGACTTGTTATCAGAATACAAATGGAAAATAAAACTATACTCTAAAAATTATGAGCCCCATGGGATGAGTTAGCCCTTGATTTATACTTGGCCCCTGAAGACTATAAGGCTATGACAAACCATTCTCATTACCTATGCTCTGTCTGCATTTATCTATTGCATACTTCAGGGCAGACAGTTACACATTTACAATATGCTCATTACAAAAAAAGAAAGGCAGATATAATTACAATGGGTTTTTACACAGAATTGTCCATACTCAAATAAGAATTGGAATGGTCAGATTTCTTATAAAAATTATTGTTAAGTTAATCTACAGAACTGCTATCAATATTTTGGCTAGAAAAGTAAAAATACCATTGCAGACATCACTCATGTCAAACAGGCTCTCTCCTAAACACCTCTGATTTGGGATGAAGATGAGGGAAATGACTGGGTCTAAGAATTTTCTCTGTGTGGAAGGAACTTCAGAGCAGATCATCATTCACCCCAAAAGCTCACCCTTTTCTGAGGCCCCTTCCAGGTCTGTGAGGAAGCAGAGTAGCTTGCAAAGGCCACTATGTACTATGAACAGAATGTACTATGCTGTTATAGGCAGACAGTATTTTTCTCTCTGCATTAAAAAGAGGTTGTATCTTAGGGGAATTTTCCTGTGCTGTATAATAAACTCTCCTCATGTGGCTCTTTTTTCTTTTATTCCCTGCTATGTTTTCTAATATTTTACTATCCAATATAGAATAAGAACAATAGAAATGTAGAAATTAAGGGAAATTCTGCCGATTCTCACCCAATAAGGTGCCCAGCAAAGTTAGCAATGCTGAGTGTGTGACTTGAAAGCTGCTCTTTAATTCAACACAAGGTGTCAGTTGCTAATCTGAAATATCTTACAAAAGGAATATTGAAGTCTAAGCAACATGAGTCATGAGAATTTTCATGAGTTCTAGGTGCAGATCATACAGAATATATTTGCACANCAAATGATGCGCATTTTTCTTTCTAAAAAATAACTGTAAGCAAACATTTTTTTATCACTCTCCCTTCCAACTTTATGAGAATTCTGCATCATAGCCTGTCCAGAAAACACTTCCTAGCCTCAAATCAGGTTTTCTACTTGGTTTTTCAAGAGGAGTTTGTTCCCATAGGACCATTTTACTCCCACTGAGCTACATCTTAATCAGCAGACAATTCACTGAATAGACTCAGTTTGAATTCTTGTTTCACCTAGTCACACTCAATTGAGCATAGATGCTGGTGATCATTAAGGGCCATGGCCTTCTTCTGGCAGTTTTGTGGAAAACATCCAAAATCCATACAGTGACTGAATTTTATATTCCCCTGAAATGAGAGGTGTGCACTGTGCAATGAGATGACCTTCTGTTGCTCCCGCTCCAGTATACTCACATGTGGATATTCTCACACTTAGAGCAGAAATAGTCAGGAAAACTGAGAGCTACAGACTTTAGGCTGAGTAATCCTACCAGATGCACCTGTTAGCTTGCTGGGAGAATAAGAGAGACAGCTGAAATGCATGGACCCACTAAGTCAAAGGCTGCAATCTCCACAGTGAATGTAGGTAAATTTCATGTTTCTCCCTCAGTGAGTTTTCGCCAGGAGTTTGAGAGAAAATCCAATCCAGGATTAAAGGTCTTGTATGCTTGTATACTGGAGACTTATTAATATAAGTGTCTCCTTTGTTTCTTGGTATATTCTCAAAAGGTTTCAACCATTTCTCTCATCTATAACTTTAAAAGAGTAAAGTTTATAACATTTGCATCAATGAAAAGTATTGTCTAGAATATATCAATGTCATTACATAAAGCTCCAAAATATTTCACAGTCTCATCTTTAAAATGGATATTAAAAAGGCAGGGGGGCTCAAAACTCATTAACATGTAAAAAAATATTCAGACACTGCCTTCTGATATCACTTCAGCAAAAATGGTATTGACTGAATCACAACAGAACAGAACCAAAAGTCCAAATATAATGGAAATTAAGTAAAACAATTTCTATAAGAGAATGACAGAAAAAATACTGGATTTTGGCTGGTTTTATGTTGACTTCAGAGAAGAACCTAGGTATGCTTTAACCAAAAATATAGAAGGAAAGTAATAAAGAACTAAGTTCCATTCTTCCTAGTGATTCCAACAAAAGTAGTTCTTAGTCATTAAGAATAGAGAATGTGCACTAGGTCATGTATGCCATTTCCTTGCCAGGCTAAGACATTTTGGCTAACGTACAAGTCATTTGGAAAAAAATCACATTTTTTGTGCATAATAGTATAACTTGTTTAAACAGTTTTGAAGTAAAAGCAATATTGCAATGTAAGGTAATTAAGCTCATACTTCGATTATTCTGCTGTTTGTCTCACAAAGATTTTCCAGAAAGGCAGTTCATCGAGAAAGTGGTACATCAGCTCACATTATGAATGCTGGTTTTGCAACGCAGGAAGCCTGTTTATTTATTTATAAGTGACAGCTTAGATTCTATCAGCTGCAGTATTGTCAGGCAGCAACAACCAGCTGACTCACAGATGCTGGGGCCAGAGCATGTCCTGGCAGAAAATCCTGCCCACACAATGGCCAAGACAAAAATGAGGTTAAATCCAACCCTTATGGTGTTCAGATGAGAGTGTAAAATGCACCTTTTTGGTAAAGACTTCTCCCAGAATCACTGGTCTTAAAACACTTCTGTAGATTATCTCAGTTTTCTTCCTTTCAGCATTTGGCTCCAGATTTTTCTAATCTCTGAGGCTTTTACTGAGGTTTTTACCCTGAGGCAATGGTTACCAATGTTTAATGTAAACAGCCAAGCCCAATTACAGGACTTATCCTAGTGTACAGTGAGATAATAAGGTGGCAGTTCACAGTGCATTACACAGGAAAAGAGCATGTCTCCATTTTGCTCCCTGTTTGCTGTTGGCTGTTATGGGAGGTAAAATCTCAACATCACAAACAAGCGATAGACGAAACTGAAGAACTGAAGTCATTAGATAAAGTGTTCTGTGTACTTTCAGACTGCAGACACAACCATTATGGCAGACATACTGAAAATACTGGTGGATATTGGGCAGGCATTTAAATTCACAGAAATAGAACTAATAAGCAGGAATTCCAGGAAGTGAACCAGTAGGTTATTAAATCTGCTTACGACAGTAGCTAATAATCCTCATATACGTCAGGCATCCAAATATCGTCACTGCAACTGATTAGCATTTGCTCTCCCATTTTTTTCTACGTGCACTTAATAACATTTACTAGACAAATAAAAAATGCATGAAGCCCTAAAATAACAGAATGAATGCTAATATGTCAGATTTGTTGTAGGATTATAGGACATGTGAAAAATATTTATAATCCTTCATATATTGTTCAAATGGGGTAATCTGTATAGATTCAGACTGTGGAATTGTACAAAATATGCTACCTCTAGCTATTCTATTCACAGATCAGGGTATTTTTTCCACAGATTATTTATACAGTACACAGAGAAAAATTTGAAGTGATTGAAGAGGCTGCCAAACACCATACTCTGCCTTCAGGATATAGATGATACCTTTAAAATGAGTGAAAGGCTAATTAATCTTGAACTGTTCATGGATGATATATAAGATAATATGCCTTAGCCTGACAGCATTTTGGGAAGGCAGACAATTAAAAACAGTGCCACAATTTTCTTCACAAGACAGCACACACACAAAAAATCAGATAAGAGAGTTTAATATACAGATGCATGAGAATTTGAATGCCACTTGAAGTACAACTTGAAACTCAATCTGTCCTGGGAATATTTTGGATAGCTACAGGGCAGACTGGTTGAGAATCCACAGCTTCAGGCCTTGAACAGGTATTTTGCTGTGGGAAAAGGCTGCTATATGCGTTTTACTGTACTCTCACTTTCTAGCAATAAATCTGCTGCTTTCTAACAGATGCAGCTTTCATGGCAAATTACAACTGCATTCTTCAATTTTCTGAAAGAGAGCCATCAAGATATATTCATCCCATAACAAGGCAACAGTCTTCTTTACTGTTTCATTTATACTTGTTCAATATATGTACACACCTATCATTATTGTCCTTATTCCTTATCATGTCTAAAATGATGTGACATGCTTCCTAAACAATGGCTATATCAACACAAAAGTCATGATTTTATCCTGAGTGAAAGAGAATTTAAAGATTTCATGTCAAATAAGTCCCAACTTAGAAAAAATAGAGCAGTAAAAAATAAATTGCTTTGCTTCCTAGATGAATTTTGTAGCTTGCACTGTACTTAATGGCTAGATTTCTGTACCTGGTCTAAGAGGTTTGATTGACAATAATCAAGCTATTTTGTTCTATAGAAATACCCAGCACCTTTTGGAGTTATATGAGTAATAGGTGAGATTTTTGGATCTTTTTGTGCTTAGTGCTAAACTATCCTCTTTAGGAACTGAAATGTAAGAAATACACAAGACATAACAAATATAAGATGACATAAGCATCTTTTTCCAATTGCCTTGATTGATAGATATAATATCTGAGTATATTAAAACTAATCTACATGAAATTTTACTATAACATCCTTCTGAGGTGGTGGGAGAGGGCAAGACAGAGATGATGCAGTTTTATCACCCAAGAGAACAGGCTTGCTTAATCTATAAATACAAAAAATTCACCTCTTTTACATTTTTTTTATCACATTTCCCTGGCTTTCACTATTTCATGCTGTACATAACACAACTTTAAGCACAATCAAAAGCAAGACTGTATTTGCACTGACATTTAACATTTGCACTTTTGCAAATGGTATCAAGAATATTTAATCCACTGGAAGTTTGATGATTGCAAGTATACAGAGGGGGCATTGCAGGTAGCAGATGCCCCCTGTGGCTCACACATTTTTGGCACGATTCTGTAATGTAAGTCTTCACCCTTGCTTATGTTTCCCAAAGTACCTCTTCCAGTGGTTTGTTTAATTTTGGCTTTATTTGAAATGGCCTAACACAACATTTATTTGCACACTAGAAAAAGATCTACATTTACAAGTCATGTTTTTGATCCCAAATTTCTGTGTTTTCTTTGGGCTTGGTTTGGTTTTTTTTTCATCCAAATTTATATCACTATGACATCATGTCCCCACTGTCTCATTTTCAGCAACTCAGCATGACACCACACAGTAAGGGCACATGCCTCTACCAGACAAAAATAATTTATTTATCATTCACAGCTCTCCAGAGTTTCAATACCACTCAGGTTAACATAATTTTCATACAACTTATTTAACACTTCACTGTTCAAAGGACTGACAATGAAAGCAGACACCATATGCTTCTCTGCAATCCACCATTTTTGCACTAGTACCATTCTTTGTACTTATTTGTCTAGATACTGGGATGCATGAGAGATGCTTGTACCACCAATATTTCTGGGACATGAACCATAATTAAGCAATTGTTCAGATCTGGAAAGTCAGCTTAGGAAAAATTAACGAGGCTGTGTCAACACCCAATGATGCAAAGAAATAAATGATGCAACATTGCTCTTTCATTATTGTCAGCCTTTAAAAGGTCTCTATTTTTATTTTATAACTTTTATAACTTTTTTTTTTTTTCAGCCAAGCAGCATATTCTAGGGACAATCCGTAACTCTAAAACTGAGATAAAGATATCAGGAGTGAACTTTTTTACAAAGTAAGCCTGTGTAAACCTCTCATTTTTTCATCATGAGATAGTATTTCTCCAATATTATGAAGTAAAGCTGTACTTATATTTTTTTCACAGAACCTTACTGTTTAAAATAGTTTAAAATACAGTACAATAGAGTAAGAATAGGCCTATGTTGTTACCTAATAGTGAGTGGAAACAAATTTACTAACTCGTAGAATTAGAGAAATACTCCTTCTGGAGCTCTGTCATTGACTCGATGGCTATCATTGCACCAGGTCAATAGGTCACTGAACTGTTGTGAGTTTAATTACTCCTGATAAAATACTTAGCAGCTTCTGAGCAGAAAAAACTATATAACATTCTAAGTGCTCAGATTAACTCGCCCTGGGACTGACATACAAATAGCACATAATCCCCAATTTAATCAAGTAGTTTTTGCTGTAATATAAATAACTGGTCCTTTATTAACTCAGAAGAAAGTCTGTGCCGGTGTTAAGAAAACTGAATGTTGCTTTCCAAATTGAAACTTGGAAAAGGTAAGTAAAAACTTAAAAGTTGGTGTCTGGCAAAGAAAAAAAAAAAAAAAGATTTTGTAATCAGAAAAAAACCCTAAAAGGCTAAAAACTGGAAAATCCCTCAAGGGCCATTCAAGCCCAGTGTCCTGCTATGTACATAAAAAATGTACATAACTAATGCCATTTCAAACTAATCAAAGAAGACCAATTAATTTTGAGAGCTTCCTTCTCCACTGCTCCTGTTTCAAGGCTGTTCCAGAATATAACTCCTACAGTATTTATTCTTCTTTTCCCCTTAGAATAGAAAATGTGTTTACTGAGGGCCATTACTGTTATTGTTAAAGTTTTATCTCAAGTAGTAGTTTTCTGTGCCAATCTACTTACCCAACTAAAGGCATGAACAGGCCTTTGAGGGAAAGCAATCCTACCCTCCTGTGTGACTGCCAGAAGGTCTCATGAGTGGTCAGACTGGAAAGTTTCCTTAACATAAGCTAAGTAGGGATCTTTCAGTCTTGCCCCAAAGGTACATCCTCTGTTGTCCCCATCAGCCCACATGCTCTTTTATGAAACTTCAGTTTAAAAGTTCACTGTTTTAAAATCCATAACCTGTAACTATTTTCAAGTACAAGCACATTTAAAACACCAAATCACTCGAATCAGATGGGTCTGGATCAGGAGTAGCAGTCTGTAGTTAAAAAGGGCTGTGGCTATAAAAAATGTTAGGAAAGAGGCACCTACCATAAAGAAAGAAGACTCTGAAGTTGTCAGGCTGTCACTTAATTTTCTCTTATAATAACAAACATATAATATGTGGTGCTTGTGAATTAGGAGGCAGGGATTTATTTTTGCTGGATTTTGTAATCTTCTTTAACCACATAATTCTTGAATTATATGCATGAAAGTATGCTAGTAGATTTGGAATATGACCGTGATTTCACCAAAACCCTTTACAAAAGCACAAATACTTTCTCCATCTCTGAACTTACACATTCTAGGAAGGCTTTTGTCTTTTTCAAAGCTCTGTTACATAGAGATTCTATTATTAACTGCATCTCTGTCTTTATCGCTCATTTTTAATTTACAGTAGACTTTTTTATTAGCAGTTCTTAAGCACCTGACCTTGTACTAGAACATTTCATTCCATTTCTATTAATGCTGTTTTAAGGTCACCCTGATCTTCCTATGTATTATTCTCATCTTCCTGTGAATTTTCACCGTCCCTCAACTTTGACTGATTACCAGATTTTTCTGTCTGACCCCTGATATTTCAGTACTACTTTATTGTTCCACATCATTTAGGATGATGCGGATGACTGAGAAACAGTGGCAAAGAACAGGTGGATGCAATATATGGAGCTGGGGAAAAACACTGACTACACTGACCACCACGAAATTAGGCACAAAGAAAAACAGCTGGAATGCCACTCCATATGGGCTTTCAAACATTATACAGCCCACTGAATATCTAACTCACCATTAGAACTCAACTTCCTAATTTAGAATCCTAACTTAGGTATGGCATCCAGGTGCCCACACTTACATGGAATTATCCTTCCATGACTTCTGTGACTAGTTTCTAAGTAATAGAAATCAACCTAATCCAAACTTTTCTCCACACAGTGGCACTTAAAATGAAAATGAAAAAATAATTTAAATATTCTCATCAACACTTTGGATTTTTTCTATGGATTATTCTATGGATTCTTTCTAGTAGATTTGATCCTCTAAATTTCAAATTGAACATCCATAAAACTAGCATTAAAATACAAGTACCATGTATGTGAGCAAGTGTACGATGCATGTCAAACAATACAAACAAATCCTCTATGTGCATTTTGTACTCATAATACAAACAACGGCATTTATTTTGCTACTTTGCATACTTTGGTACTTTAAAATGATAAAAAAATAATTTTATTTATATTAGCTTTAATCAAGGTACTTTAGATATATACAAATACCATCCCAGTCACAGATTAGGACCCTTCTCTCTTGGATTCAATTAAGAAATATTTTCTAATTCAGTCTTAATCAGTCCAGTTTTATCTACAACAGCATATTTTCTCTCTTAAAAGGATCATTTATTTATTGCCTATTCTGTCAGGGACATTTTTTCATTAAAAATCTTGTTGATTGCTGTTGATTGGGTCCAAATGCATGTGTGATATTTTTATAAACAGATGTGAGTGGGTGAACAGAATGGCTCTTTTTAAATTAATTACCTTAAAAAAAAACCAAATCAACCAAAAAAAACCCACCCAAAAAAACCCCAAAAACCCCCTAAAAACCCAAAAAACCAAACAAAAACCTCACCACCAAAATCCCCAACAACTTGCATCAGGCAATACAGGGCCTTATAATCAATACAAATCCAAATGGGCTGGACAGAAAAATGCTGTGGCTCTGCTCCCAGGCACCTGCATAGACATTTTCTTCTAGCACCCTGCTGCAAAATTGTGGTTTTGAAGTTGTAGAGGGGATATTTGGACTGTAGTAAAGAATGAAATAGGCAGAAAATGGTTCCTTTTGTTAAACCACCCAAACAGGTACCGGCAGGTACAACATGGGATATTGCAACCTAAATTCTGTTTCAGTTCTACATTCTACTTTAGGATCATAAATGCCTTTATAAGCTTACTGAGATTGAATAGTAATTAAAGAAGGGAAAGTGAAGTGAGGCTCAAGCACCTAAGCAGGACCTCAGAGGAAATGCCCTCTTAAAATGTGTGGGAATATGAGAAAGATATATATCACCTCACAGTGCACTGGGAGAGGACAGAAGCATGTTGCAAATCAGCCAGGGAAAAAAAGCCGTGGGAACTGGATATTCGTTGTATCAGGGGAGTCAAAGACAGACCTTCAGGATGAGAAACATAGCTTTTACATGCAACCACAGAAGGGAGAGATTTGCCTTTTTGAAAACCTTTCCCCTCCTCCTTCAAATAGATATGCAGCCTGGAAGGCTGTAGGCACTTCTTATTGTGCCAGGTGCTCTGTTTCTCCATCTGCATTTGTCATACACTGTTTCTGCAGCACATCTGTTTTTTCAAGGCCAATCCAGCATTGTTCAATACACATATATTTCTGTGTTGTGCGTCTCTTTTTGTAAAGGAAATGAACAACATCCTTCAAGAAAAATCTTAAAAAATAACCTTAAAGGCAATAGATTTGAATAAGAAATATAGCATTTTCTTTTCATGAGAAAATGAAAGCAACCACTCTTCCACAGAACACCCACAGAATCAGCTGAAACATTAATGAGCAAAAGGGAACACATACCAGTTCCTTTGCCTGCTTTATTGGCTCTGCTTTTCCACGAATGGCAGAAGATATAAATATTACTGTTAGCCTTGGGGCTTTCTTCAAAAATGCTTGTCTGTATCAACTCATATTGTGAAAAAGTGTCAGTAGCTGTGTTAAACCACTGCAGGCTGAAACTGAAAAATGGCACAATAATTTTTTCAACCAGTGCATGCAAGATCAAAGCTGTTAAGAGGGGATGACAGGTGGCATAAATGTCCCAAGGCCCTGACTCACTAGACACATAACAGCATCCACTATAACTCTAATAAAAACAGTCCCAGTAAAAACGTCATAAAAAACAGCAAGTAGCCCATTATATCTTTGACTTTGGGGTCATTCCACCAAGAGATCATCTGGTAGTCCAGTGAGAAACGTGTAATTGTATTTTATTCTCACACACTAGGCTGAAAGTGTCAGATAATAAAAAATCAGAAAGACATTTTAAAAGACATATTTTGTTGATCGCAACACTAAAATCAATGCCGAAGTATGATCTCCTTATGGAAACCCATTTTCAAAGAAATTGCATCATTTTACATGACTCGTAATTCTGTTAATGTTCTGGTTTGAGACTTGTAGCTCTTACTTCAGTTAAAATAATTATTTAGTTATAATTAGTAGTTAATGAATATTAATGCATAATCTATGTGTCAATTAATAACATTTTGTAGCAGGTAGTACAATGTGTCAAATCTAGACTTCTAGTAAACCATATTAATACTTGTAATTTAAAAATTGAAAAGACTATACCTTGTCTTTGAAGAAAGTTATGAAAATAAAATAATTTTTCCTCTATATTCTGTAATGTGTTTTTTAATATAATGTGGTTTTTTTCAATTTCTCTTTATTTTTATATTACTATAATCATTGGAAACAAACCTGTCTAACCTAACAGTTTTTATTTGGACTACTTGCAGCATCTTGAAATATATATCAAAGCAGATAGATGAGTGGTAGTTAGGTATCTACTTTGGAAAGAAATAGAATCATGACAGAAATTAATAGAAGAATGAATTTCAAGTATCAGTACTACACAGACTAGATTTAGGTGTTAGTTCTTTAGGTTGAAGGAAAACAACTTGTCTTTTCCAACACAGTACATAAAACGTAGTGATATTCACTGTGATAATAACCCGAAGGCCTTAGGAGACACACAAAAATGCAAAGTTCACACAGGAAGAAATAAGGCTAAAGCATTATTAATAGGGATGTGCTTGGGCCCTTAACCTGTAAATAAATCATACTGAGATTTTTTATGTGAATGAAGCCTCAGATTTATTCCTCCAGAGAAAGACATGAAAGCCTGCACTGCTTTGTGAAGCTGACCTGGTACAACAGTAGCTTGGAGGCAGAATGGAGTTCATTTGAATGTTATTTAAGCACCAGCTCTGCAGTGTTTAAAGTGGTCTTGCATCAGCCCAGCTGACCTTTAAGGAACAGATACAAGCAGAGCTGCAGGAGAAGGGGCTTTATTCTGCAGGGAGCAAAGGCACACTCTCCCAAACCAGGCTGTGAAATCCTACTTGTTCATAAGAGGAAGGTAAACTGGCCACTGATTAATGGTCATTTTCAGACATAGACAGTACATAGTAAATGTTTACCTGTTGTTTTTAGAAGGAGCACAGGCATTAATTATGCATCTCACTAAAACTTCACAAATTCAGGTACTGCTTATTGAGTATGACCAGCTGGGCACTCTGATTTTGATGAAGTTATTTTGCACTACACGACAGCTCAGGTTTACCACTAGTCTTTGCAAGTCAAGGAGACCCACTGCCAAGTCCTGGCAAGGAGCTCATGCCCTGTGAGGGCAGAAGCACATCCAGAGCCCCTTGCTGGTGTCACCCAGCTGGCCAACAGTGCCCTGCTCCATCTGCTCCCAGCTGAAAAGGCGAGTCTTGCCCAGAGCTGCCAGGAGACAGACACCTCACTGCTATGCAGACAAACCAGTGACTCCCGGTTTGCAGGCGCAGTCCGGGCATGCAGATTACCCAGGCACCTTTCTCACATAAATTTCAATATCAGTGTGTTCAGTGTAAAGAATTATTTTTTCACATGCTCTTTAAACCACGGTTAAATGGGAAAATTGGTCTATCACTTAAAAACACAAGTGTTTTATGAACTCAAACACTCCAGCTCTTCCACATGATACTTTGGGATGGACATACGTTTTTCTGATGACTAAGTGATAAGGATAATATTCTTATGAAAGGGAAAAAAAAACCTAAGAAACCCAAAAAAAACCACCCCAAAACCCCTAACAAAGCAGTTCCAAGAAATTTCCCAACCCAAGCACGTTTTGAGAATCCTAATATTGACTGAATAAAGCAGTTAGCCTCAAACACTGCACGTAGATTAAACTATTCCTAAGCCTCAGCATCAGACAGTTACTGCACTCAAGTTGAATTGACAAATGTTTCCAGCGCCTTAAAATGGATGTCTCTGTCTTCAGTTAGTGACTGCTTCATAATCCCAAACAGCAAATGGAAGGACAAGAGACTGAAAATCAAAGCCCAAAAGGGAGATATTACTCTGTCAATTTCAGCTTACAATCTTTTTTTAATTGCCAGTTATACACACTGGTTTTCCATCAAACAAGCAAACAAATGTGTTTCTATGGAAGAAACATTGCTCTTCTTTCTCCTTTCTTCTTATAGTTAAGCAATTATGAAGTTAAAAGAACAGGCAAGGAGAGGCAGCAAATCTTCTTTCCTTAAGTGAACAACTGTTTGGGCCTGTCAATGTGATAGTTCATGTAAGGCAAGTAGTACTTGCCCCTAAAATAGTTTGCTGGTAGAGACTGTATGTTACTACAGAAGCACACAGCACCTAACATTTAAAGAAAAGCAAATCATAAGTTTAAAAATAAATCAGGCATACTATGTGTTTTACAGGTGTAAGGATTGCTGTTGTAATTTCCCTCAGTGCTGTGGGAACATGCCCTACCTGCTGTGTACAATACCTGCTGATCAGGTTTCCCAAGAGCAGATGTAGCTTCAGTAGCTGATTTCTAAGAATTACCTGTTTATCATAGAGACTACTATGATTTTCTCTCTCTTGAGAAATATGATTATTTTTTTGCTTTCTACCCTTTTATGTAATACAGCTACTTGTCCTGTATCACACGCCTACTTGAAAAGGTAAATGCTAATGCCAAATAATTTACATAAAGGAAAAACAAAGCAATTTTTTCTAATTGTTGGCATAAAGCAATTTGCCTTTTGAAGCAGTAAAGATAATTGGTGACAATATTGTTACAACATATTTAAATGAGTTAAGCATTGATCCTACAGAGGAGCATAATTAGCACAGCAGAAGTCATGCGGGGAGGGACTTAAAAAAATTATTGGAAAGTGACTTGAATTTTAAGTAAGTTTTATTGCTATTTTTACTACACATATTATGCACAGAGTTGCCCAGATACCAAGATACGGAGTCTTAATGGAATAAAGAAGAGCATGAGCTACAATGCTTTCTTTCCTTAATAAATACTTTAATAGGCATCTTCATTATTCTCCTTCCTGAAGAGACTTTAAAAGCGATACCGAGAGGTGCAGCCTTGCACGCTGGTTTCAAGCAGTGCGGCTCAGGCATCCCCCTGCTATGTGGCACTGAGTCCCTCGGTGGCCCAGCCCGAAGGTGGCAAAAGAGAGGCAAGGACAGCACAGGAGCTGCAGCCCAAGGGGTGAAAGCGCAGGGAAGCGGGACCGAGCGGGGAGCACCAGCCGTGATAGGGCAGAGGGAGGAGGAGCAGGCCCATGATTGAGAGTGGAGTTGCACTATCCTGAACTGCTCCCGGTGATGCCCTAGGCTCTGGGTTTTTCTGTCTTGTTCTGGTGGGTAGTTTTTGCCTTTGTAGTAAGTGGTGCTGGGACTTGATCACGGGGCGATGGGGGCAGGGCACCTCCGGTTCTAGCAGGGGACTCGCTTCTTCAAGGACACTCTCTCTGAGCTCCGGGCCCCAAAGACAAACCATGTGGAAGAGAGGAGGGAAGCAGGAAGGATGGAACACCGTCATTTGGAGTTGTTGATTGGACAATGGATGGGGGGTATGCAAAAGGCCTGAAACCTGTAAAAGGGGGGAATCTCGTGACTCGCCCTCCTTTTGCTTCCATCTCGGAGCCGTCCGGGCAGAGCCAGTGCTGTGGCTCTGGTGCTGCCGGGGTGTGGCCTTGAAGGCCTTAATAAATGTTCACTTTATTTTTATAACTCTGTCTGGCCTCTGTCTCAGTTTTTAAGGCAACACCAGCGTATCAGGGTGAGGAAGGGAGGCTAACGCTCTCTGCCCATGTGGAGCACGTTCAAGAAGAAGGCAAGACCTAATTTTTCATTTAAAAACCTGGACTTCAGCCAGATGATGCGATGCTTCTGTTATACTAATTACAGCTTAAACCAAAGAAGCCAAAAATCAGATGGGCTTTTGCTATGATATAAACTTGGAGGCCCTGCAGACGAGTCCCTGCGGGTTGGGAAAAGCCTCCTAGGACGGCAGCAGGGCGGGATTGCCGAGGCGCCCCGCACAGCCCTGGGCCGATGGAGCACAGCTGCTGTGCCGCAGGCGGGGCGC
Source organism: Rhadina sibilatrix (assembly GCA_013400275.1). Taxonomy (NCBI): domain Eukaryota; kingdom Metazoa; phylum Chordata; class Aves; order Passeriformes; family Phylloscopidae; genus Rhadina; species Rhadina sibilatrix. Next base: position 32,751 of record VWYO01018201.1, on the reverse strand, counting down.
CGAGCTGGAACAGCACAGGGAGCGGCCGGCAGGGCTGAGAAGCGTCAGGGATGGCCCCACACGCTACAGAAAAGGGATGTGACGACACACTAACATTCCAGGGGCTACCAGGAGGAGACCAGAAGCTGCTACATCACCTCGAATGTTTATGGGTTCCCCATTTCTGAGTGGGGAATTATAGAAGCTGTTTTGACCCAAGTCTTTAAAGAAAATAAATGCTAGCACAGCTGCGTTAACTCTTTGATAATGATGTTGCCAATGAAGGATTTAATTAAATGTGAGTGACCAACGCAGGTTTAGACATTGTAGTATGAAGGGCAGCACTCATCCTCTGGCTGGCAGCATCTCATCCTCTGATTTTCCCATTAAAGGAATGTTTCCCCATGTCTGAGTCTCTGCTGAAGTAAAACAGTGGCTTTTTCAATGACAAATAACCATGAGCATGTGTTGGATAAATTCTGTCCAATTTCATTCTACTTTGACAACTGACACAGCGTTCCTGTGATGTAATCTTGATTAATAATTTATAAATAATTCATAATAAATTGTTCACTTACTTTTCTTAATTTTAAGTAATCACTGTGACAAAACTGCCTAATTGAAATCATCAACAGAAGAAGACTCAAGATTCCTTGGCAGAAAGTTTAGCTTATTATGAAAAACATATTCTGAGTTGGTATACTTGATCATTAGGGGAAGCTGGTTAATTACCATAAAGTGATTATGACACAGGCTGAAGCTGTGATCATCGATGTGCTCAGGAAATCTGGTAACAAGGCTTGTCATCTCTAGAAATTCTACTTTGCGAGATCTCTAACCAAAGCTGGCAGCACATCAGAGAGGAGATGTANCGAGAACAACAAAAAAAAAAAGAAAAAAAAAAAAAAAAAAAAAAAAAAAAAAAAAAAAAAAAAAAAAAAAAAAAAAAAAAAAAAAAAAAAGAGTAGAAATATCTCACAGCTGTCAGCTCTGTTCCTCCAGACAGCCATTTTTATCCCAAAATCTAGGTAAAAGTCCTGGGAAGGAGAAAGCATCACAGTCACCACCATCTCACTGAAGTCAGTGAGCTAGGACCCTCCAGCTCACACAGGTGTTTGTTTTCCTACTACAAATACTGAGACTGCTGTAAGTGTAACTATTTTTGTTCTCAATTATTCAGCTTCCAAACTTCAAAACTTAGCTTTATGCTGTGTAAAAACTAGAGAAGTTGCAAACTATCATGCCAACTTACAATGACGATAGAGGAAAATAGTCCAAGATAATAAAAGAAAGCAAGTTCAAGTAAAGGATTTTTTTTTATTCACTCACTGTTTGCATAAGAGCACTCATACCAGTGAAGTGGTAGGGAAAGTGGATGGAGACACTTTTAAGAGGAAATCTCAGGACAAAGTGAGTGATCATTGTTTTCAATTGGATTAAATGACTGTGAGGTATACTAAGCATTATAGGAAGAAAGGGAAAATAGTATTAAGCCTTCAGATAAAAATTCAGAGCGTATTCCTATAGTACTACTGCTCACTGAATGGGCTCAGAAGTTAGGAATAAAGTACATTTGAGAACTAAAAAAGCTATTTGGAGTGAACCAAGACTACCTTCCTTTTTCTTGCCTTTATTTTTTCAGTGTTTAAGAAGTAGTTCTTGCTAAGTTTCTGAGATATTGTTGAATAAAACTGCATGGGTAGGAGCTGCCCCAAGGTCAATGAAACTAATCACAATTCACATGCTTACAGCAAAATGCAAGCTTAAATTTAGCTGTTTCCTGAACCACTTTGATGGACTTTATTTTGTACAAGGTGGTTGAGCTTGTTTATACAAACACAACATATTCTTGCAGTACCTACTTACAAAAAGCTTCTTTTGAAATCAACATGACAAATCCAGTTTAAAGCAGGAGCAAAGTATCTCTAGGTCTGTAATTTTTTAATTATCCTCAAAAAAAAAATCTTAAAGACACATTCCAATGCATTATTAAATGAGCACACACTGCACTGATGAGAGCAATTTCTGTTCACACAAAGCTTTCCACTTTCATTCATTAACTTATTACATACTACACATCAAACTTTAAAGCTATCACATAGTCTCAGGTCAAAAAAATGCTTTCCTCTAAAAATCAGACTAATTTGTCTGGTTACCCATTTCTTTATTAACCATCTGGATAGCCAGTCCCTTCCTTTGGGCTTAATACTACTCCTAACAGCTCACAGTCACTATTGCTAAGGTTGCCACATCGGGAGATTGGGGAAAGTACTTACAGACGTCTTGAACAATCTTCCTTCCAGTACGCATTCAGATTTTATGTCAGAGCACAGCAGCACCCTTTCCTTCTTTTCTTTCCCTCTCAAATTAGGTCAAGTAGCTGGGAATATCTCTTTGCTGGAGAAGTGGCCTCTCAGTCTGGTGTGTGGGGGACAGTCCCTGCCTCATCCACCTGCTTATGGTTTCACTGAGATTGCTGTACTTCTCCAAGTCATACTTTTCTGGCAAAATAATAAGCCACAGCACTGGAAAAAAAAGATCACAGGTTTGCTCTGTGGCCATTTAAGATGCAGACAAACCAGCTTGTCTGAAGTGAGAGGCTTTTACAGTTACCCACTAGCTACCAGTGGGAGAACACATTGCTGGCACATTTATTGAGTGGTTTAAACTTACTTCCATCTTTAAATTAAAGCTGCACATAAGCATAATGTTTCACAGTTGCTTGAGAGAGTAGTATGGGAATTAGAGGCTTAATGTCATTACCACAGTGAGTGCCTTTCTCTGCCCCACTTGCAAATGCAGATATATAGGAGCTTTTTTCAGTTTATGAGGACACTGTGCAAAACAGATTTACAGAGAAGAACTTCATCACACACTGAATTCTGTTGCCTCTAGAGCTTCTTTAATGTTAGCATCAGATGCTTTTCAAAACTTAATAAATATTCCCTTCCCTGACCAATTTGCATATTTGAAATTTCATGCAATTAAATTTCATCTAACTTCTTGCTCTTCCATGATGATGAGTTATGAACTGCAGAATTTAGAGGCATGGATTAAAAAAAATGCCTTCAGAGCAACATCAATATGTGAATGAGTATACATCTTAGTTCCATTACTCTTTTCCTGGTGGCAAGCAGAATTTTCAGAGAAAAATTGCTAGTGGATAATAAATGTGATGCCTGGTGGTCCTACAACAACACTACATTATATTACCAAGCTCAATTAAGGTCACCTTGATATAAAATTGATATCAGAAGGGATGAAGAAAGGAAAGTAAAAGGAACACTGAATGATGCATAAATCTGGGGAATAGAGTTATACAATGAAACTAGGCTTCTTTTTAAAAATGGAGAGACAAGAAAAGTAAGATATGGAAAACTATGAAGACAATAGGAAATAGAAGCATGACTTCAGGTACCTAGTTCATACAGTATGACTGACATGTTCATTTAATCAATCCTTACCTTGAAGTTACTTAGTAATAAGATGCACAAACTGAAGTCATTACAAAAAGACACGTCTATATACTATTACAGATAAACTGTAGTTTAATAACCAGAATGCACACTCTAAATCTTTGCTTTGAGAATGTCGCTAAGAAAGAGCAAAACAAAAACCAAATCCAATTAAAATTTCCTTGACAACTGTGAAAAGCTGTCTGCTAATCATGCAGCTGATAAAAAATCCAAAAATAAATTTGTGGGAAAAAAATTGTTGTAGAAGTTGACAACTATAAACAAATACAATGAACCAAAATTAAATAACCTCAGTCATTTAATTTAATCTAATTTAATCCCTAGGTTCCTGTTGAGACACAGCCCAGCTCAGCAAATGGCAGTAGGACAGTATGAAACCCAAAACATGCTGTCACTCCATCCCAAACTCTCAGCCTCACTAGCAAAAGCTGGTGCTAGGGTCACCAGGAGGGTAAGGGAAGCTAAGATGTGGAGAGCTGCTCTCTGGCACCATGACTGCATGTGTGTCAGCACTTCCTAAGCAGCACAGGCAGCTTCAACAAAGCAAAACAAGGCAGGGCTAAGCTGCCTAGAAAAGGCAGCACTACTGGAAAAACTGACATTGCAAAGAGCTCCCTTGTATAAGGGCTTCTCTGCCAGCGATTAATAGACCGTGACTAATTGAGGCAAAATTGAGAAAAGAATGTATTTCACGTGTTTTACTACATGTTAATATAATTCTGTTAAAGCTGCTGTTAGGTAACCTCTCACAGCCTTAGTGGTTTGTTCTTTTAGAGCCTGTGTCAGATTTTTCACTTCTTAAGTCCCTCAAAAGAAAAGAAGAAAGAGGTACTTCACTTCTACTTGCAAAGTACCCTCCAAATTTCACATCTGGCTGGAATACATAACACAACACCTTACAGAGGAGTTGCACTGTGCTCTCACATGCAAATTTTGGTTTTTTTCTTTTTTCCTTTTGTTTCTTCCTAAAATGCAATGTAAGAGCTGTTTATATGAGAAGTGCATTGTTTCTACTTTTGTAGGGCAGACAACCGTAATAACACTAATATCTTATGCTTCTACTTTTCTGCCATTTGAAAATTTCAAGCTGTTCTCCCTTTATTCTTCTCAGTGTGGTTTACTGACTTTTGTCCCTCAGAATCTCATAGTGATTTAGTATATCTAGCCATGCAACCCCCTGTGAGATAAGAAAGCATTGCAACTATATAAATGTGAACTTGCATCAGAGAGAGATTATAGACTAAAACTATGCAAATGCCTAGGTATCCTCCACAGTGCATTGAAAACGACAGGCTTTTCAAGTGGGACACACATGTAAACCCCCAAGCCATAATATTACATTCTCAGCTATAAATCAGGAGAAAATTTTAAGGGACAGTGACCCACACAGATTGATTCTCTAATACACACAGTCCAAAACCTCTCCTAGAAAATTTGTGGTTTCAAAGTTTCTTATTAATGTTAAAAAGACACTCACCATTGAAAAATATCAAGGTTGTATTATCTAATGAAACATAACCTTATTTGTTGTTTCTTCCCATCTAAAAACAGAGGAGGAAGGAGCTGAAATTGCACTTCCAAGGTAAGACACTCAGGAGAATGTAATTGTATATAAAACTGGTGGCAGGCTGGGAGTAAAAAATGTCATGGCCGTGATGCTACCAATGCAAGTCTGTCTTCCTAGACATTGCATGAATGCTATTGAATGGAGGCTTCCAGGGAAATCAGGTGTAAGAGGCTGTATTTCTAGACCCTAGCTGGAATGAAAGCTACAATTGTCCAGATAAGACTTTCAAAAAGGAAACACACAAAACAGTCACTACACTTTTGATCTCTCACCACTAAATCTTAAGGGAGACATATAAAACATCTTCAAAATGTAACTCTTTGCAATGCACTCTGATACCAAGTATTAGGAATCCAACATAGGTGTGGGGATGGTGACAAATAAGACTCTCTCTCCACCATAACCTCATGATATTTCAAAGCCTAGAAATAAAATTACCTACCCTGCAATGAAAATATCATGATCTTAAAACATTTTGTCCAATCTATCCCATAGGCACTATACCAGTTCTCTCAGTCAGGCTAGCTGACTGGTGGTGTCTCGTGATTTTGTATCTCTCTCAGTCTGTCCATAGCTTTGAAGTTTGCTGCTTCTATTTCATACTGGAAAAAAGGCACAGAAGATTTTTGGTGTTTCAAAATTCTAGCAAGACTGCAATAACAATTCTGCAGAGACCTTGGTGTATAGCTCAGTCTAATTCATGCTATATTAAACTAACATCTAACAAGAACAGAGTTGGAGAAACAACCACCAACATAACCTTTACCTTTTGCAGACAGAGAGTTTTGTGTCAGTTTTGGCATGTGTTTGAGGTTTTCAGTGAGTGGGAGCACATAAAAGAATATTCTAAGAACCTTTACTACATGAGATGTCTACCATATGGTTTCTCTTATTGTGTGAAGTGTGAGCAAATGATTCAGCCTTTCTCTGCCAGTTCTCTGTTAGCAGGTCTACATCAGGTCAAAAAAAAAAATCCCAGTAAAGAGCTCAATTTAAGTCTCCTCCAGTAGTACTTCAACTACCACAGCTTTCCTTCTCTTTAATGATATAACTAAATATTTAAAGTGATTAACCCAACCGTATCTGTTTAATTAAGAGATCTCAGTTATTTTGGGGGGACATTTATTGGGAAGATCATAAGGTTAACTAAATTTGCTCACTTTATATGTACACTTGAAAAAAGGGGTTTATTTGAATTTCTTCTTATGGCTCTTTTAAAAGTACACAAGTTTTTACAGTTTAAAAAATTCAAAAAATTTCCAGAAAATTATGAATTTGAAGACACCATGTCAGTGAATCTTGCAAGTGCTGTTAAGACAGGTCTGAGATCATAAAAAATGTGGTAACTCTGTCAAGCCCACAGTTCAACTCTTACTACAGCAGTGTTTTAGATGCTGTACTGGTAAAACACATGGCTTTCCCCAGTCTCAAATACTGGCTTGCCTATTCCATTACCAGATGATAAAAAATTGGCAGGATACTCCAGATGTTTTTTTTACCAATGAGAGGGACCTGGACAGGCTGGAGTATTGGGCTAACAGGAATCTCCTGCAGTTAAGCAAAGAGAAATGCAAATTCCTGCATCTCAGGGGTAACCCCATGCACTAGTACGTGCTGGAAGCTGACCAGTTGAAAATTATGTGGGCATAAAAGATCCTGAAGTCAGTTCCATTTAAATAAAAGAAAAAAAAAATTACATTGTAGGTGATCAAACACTGGAATAGGCTGTCCAGAGAGGTGTGGAGTCTCCAACCTTGCAGATATTCAAAACACAACTAGGCATAGTTCTGAGCAACCTGCTCTAAGCAAGAGAATTCAACTAGAAAAGCTCCATACATTGCTTTCAGGCTCATCTATTCTGAGGATCACAGTTTGGAATCTCAGAAAAAGCTGTGCACACTGGTGTTGGATTGGTGTGGCAGGGTTTTGGTAGAAGGAGGGATGCAGGGGCAGTTTCTGTGAGAAGCTGCCAGAAGCTTTGTCCATGTGTGACAGGGCCAGTGCCAGCTGGATCCAAAACACACCCACTGCTGGCCAAGGCCAAGCTCACCAGCAACAGTGGCACCTCTGTGGGAACAGATTTAAGAAGGGAAAAAGTTATTGCACAGAAGCAGCTGCAGCCAGAGAAGAGATGAGTAACAATATGTGAGAGCAACAGCCCTGCAGACACTGAGGTCAGTAAAGAAAGAGAGGCAGGAGGTGTTCCAGGCACCAGAGCTGAGATTCCCCTGCAGCCCATGTTGAAGGCCATGGTGAAGCAACTGTTCTCCTGCAGCCCACGCATGAGAGATCCACCTGTGGCCCATGGAGGACTCCACACCAGAGCAGGAGGATGCCTGAAGGAGGCTGTTACCCTGTGGGAAGACCATTCTGCAGCAGGCTCCTGGCAGGACCTACAGCACTGTGGACAGAGGAGCCCATGCTGGAGTGGAGCAGGTTTACTGACAGGACTTGTGACCCTGTAGGGGCTTCATGCTAGAGCAAGCTGTCCCTGAGGAATTGCAGCCTTTGGAAGGGAGAGCTAGAGCAATTTATGAAGAACTATAGCCAATGGGAAGGACTCATACTGGAGAAGTTCATGGAGGATGGTCTCATGTAGGAGGGACTCCATGTTGGAGCAGAGGAAAAGTATGAGAAGTCTTGCCCCTGAGGAAGAAGGAGGAGCAGAAGCAATATGTGATGAACTCAAAGCCCCCATTCTTCATTCCTCTGCAATACTGATGAGGAGGAGGTAGAGAATTCAGGAATAAATTAAAGTCCAGGAAAATAGTTGAGGAAGGTATTTTTAAGACTTGGGTTTATTTCTCAATATTCTACTTTGACTTGATTGTTAATAAATTCAATTAATTTCCCCAAGTGAAGTCTGTTTTGCCTATGATGTAACTGGAGAGTAATCTCTCCCTGTCCTTATCTCAATGCAGGACACCTCATCTACTCATAACTGATCAACTGTGGTTCAAACACTGAGCCATTTTATAAATTCACATTCCTATTATCATCATCCAGCCCTTTCAAAAGATCAGCCTTCAGGAATGATCCAGCAGTTAAACCAATACTCCCCCGTCAGCGCTTCCTGGGCAGAGCAACTCTTTACTCAACTTGCTGCTTCTGATACTGGAGGTTAAAGACAAAAAGGAGTCATGGGCTTTGAACCTTTCTGCTCTGTTTCTATTGGTCCCTGTAAGAGGAAGAGGAGAAAATCCATATTCTTGATGTTTAAAAAGTCTGTTTCTAAACTGAGAAATAAGGGCTGAATGTGATCAATGCTGCATAATAAAAATAAGTAGATATTGATCAGCAGAAAAGTTTTAGGTCAAAGAAAAATTTGAAGTAAGGAATTAATCTTGACTGTTAAGAGTATTCATTACATATTTCTATAAGCATAACAAGTATAACAGTTGTTGAGATGTGTGAGATGTGCCTTCATAACTGTTAAGCTTAGCCCCTTCTTAATTTTTTTTTTTTTTTTTTTTTTTTTTTTTTTTTTTTTTAATTTTACAGCACTACAATGAACTTCCCCAAAGCTATCTCAGCTGTCTGCCACATCTCTAGACCACGGGTTTTTGGTGGAGCACAGTAAGAAGGAGAAGCACATACCTGCAGCAGCAACTTATGTTTCTGAGTCTCAGAAGAATACCAATCCCTTGCTTCAGTGTTCCTGGGGAGCTGCTCTCAGCTGAGTGGAGGCCAGGATAAGGAGCTTCATAGATGCAGAGAATCTTTCATCAGAATTAGATTGTATCACTTTGCAGAATAGGCTCAAAATGTATCTAAATGCAGTAGAATGTTTGTAAAGAAACTGCTATTACTTTTAGACTCAGAGCACTGCTTTGTTGGATTCTTTCCCCTCAAAATGCATTGGAGAAGTGAGGAAAGTGACTATGACAGAGATACTTGGCATGAGGTATGGTGAATAGCAACACAGTTTATACCACTCAAAACTTTTTTCTCAGAGTTACAGTAACTCTGATTCAGGAGAGAAACATACCCACTTATGGAGTAAATCTGTGTAGAATAAACTTGAATAAAAATAAGCCTCAATCTCCTAACCAATCTCCCACTTGTCATATTGTTTTTGACTTGAAAATGTGCTTGGTTGAGAATACAAGAGTGAATAGGACAGCAGGTTCACATTAACAGCTGCTTCCCTAGCTGCAAACATGAAATGAGGCACTTTCTACAATGTCTTAAATTAAATGCATATCATTCCCTACTTCTCCCTACTTAATTAAACCTATTTTTCATATAATACCCAGAGCTCTTTTCATTTCTAAACACAGAAATACTTATGCTGTCTCCAAGCAATTGCCTCGATGCTATTAATTTGCAGGACATAAAACAACAGACCATGTCACAGAGAATTAAGAATGCTAATAAAGCACTTCAGCAACTAATTTTAGTTTTCAAGCTTCCATCAACACAGGCAAGCAAAACCAAAACCCCAACAACTGTCTTCTACATAACTTTTTGAAAAAGATATTGTATATGAATTTACATATCACTATGAAGGAAAGCAAGTCAAAACCTTCAGTGAATAGCATTGACTTCTGACCAATACATCTGAAGGACTTTATTTACAGCTGGGTTTACATCTGTTATCTGAATATTTCTAGTCTGCAGCAGAGGTATAAAGCTACCATTTACTCATCATTCCTTTAGTTGTTTGGGTGCACACAAATCCACACACTATTTAGTTTAAGGCAATTTTAGAAATAATATTCAGTAACTACTTGGAGATAGAATAAGAAAGTAAATTAGTATGTACAAGTTTGAACGAGCTGCTACAAAAGCAGTCTAAATCCTGTTAGTTTTACTTAGGTGACAGGGAAGTTAGACAACAGGAAAGTCAGAGATCCTAATGGTTCAGGTGAGTTCCGGGTGGTTCTGTGAGGAACAAACTTTTTTTACAGGCAAAAACCAGGCAAATAAGTTTGCAAGCAAAGTTTGCATGCAAAGTAGCCTTAAATCTAAAATAATGTGGATTAGAACACTAGCATATTGGATTACCTCGTATAGATTAAGATCATTGTACCATTAAAAAAGACCATAAAATCAGGATTCAGCACCAGGATGCTGTCCCCAGGTGCTGAGTGTGGATCCATGCAGGGGATTCTGTCTGCAGTGTCCAAAAGCTCCTTAAAGCATAGAATAAATACAGATTTTTCTGCTCTAAAAAGTTAACTATTTATTATTGGTCTTCAAAATGGTCTTAATTATTGTATTTAAACAAATACATTATTTTTTTCATTATTTAGATGTGCACCAACTGCATATATTATATATTCATGCATCATACAGATTTTTTTTTGTGTCATATCTGAATTGCTTCTGTTCCATTACTCATGTTATGGACCATTAAACTTTCCAAGTAAATTTTTTTCTTATTCATTGTTGTGAGAGTTTGGTCCATTTGGGTTCTTGAGTATTCTATTATAAATGTCTAGTAATCTACAGAGAGCTACAGATCACAGAATCACAGGATAGTCTGGGTTGGAAGGGACCCAGAAGAATCATCACATCCAGCTCTTAAGTGAATTGAACCCATGACCTTGGTGTTATTAGCACCATGCTCTAATATATGGCCCTATATTAATAAATTTTATTTCTAGATCAAGTTCTATTTGTAGCACCTACCCTAAATCACTCAAAATTAGATCTAAGAATGGAAAATACTTTGACTTGTTCCTGTCATCAATGGCCCAGTCTCCAAGATTATTTAAGTTGTCAGCATTTAGATGTCAGAATAAAATACATTTCTCTCTAAACAGTGTGGCAAAACCCATATCAGACTCAACAGAATCTCTTATCTTCATTTCACACATCAACTGCCGCTCCATGCTGACATATGGAGCACCATAGCATCCTAAACAAAAGAAAATACAGTTATTAAATATACAGCTGCTGGCCCTAGTCTCATTCCCTAGGCTGGGATGATGCTGTTGGGTAGAAAATAAAATGTAAAAGTCCTATGGCATATTTTAGCAGAAAATTTTAAAATTTTATTGAGTTATTAGTTGCTTAAAATATCCTGAGATAAAATGAAAGGACAAAATCAATTGTCTTTTAAATAATGACAGAAATTGAAATAATACCAGATCTCCTTTTAATCACATTTCTGCCACCCCCACCCTCAACTACTGAGTGCCCTTGTAAGGCTCTCTGGAAAAAAAATCCAAAGCAGTATGTTTGATTAATTAAGGTTATATCACAGCACCACCTGTCACAAGAGCATTGTGCTCTTTTGTTTGTAGAATGCCTTATCTGCATGAAAGCACTGCCTGGAAGAAGTGCCTTGAGAATGTGCAGGACAGAGATTTACTAATTCCAGAAACAAGAGCATGCTGTAAACTAGATAGCACAAGTGACAGATAACTCGTAGTTATAAAGTAACTCAAAATGAGGAGTCAGTTGTGTAAAAAGTTCACATATACAAATTTAACAACACAGATTCATGGATTTTAGGGCTGGAAAGGATTATTTGTTTGATATTGTTTAACTCGACCCAGTGAGCATCACAGTTCTCCTGTACTAGGTAGGATCTGTAATTTGTGCTTAGCTAGACTACGAGTCCCAAGAGGGCATTCTGTCCTCATCTGGGGTATCAAGAGATGAAAAAATCATGACTTTCCATGGAAGCTTGTGCCAAAGATTAATAATCCTCAGCATTAAAAAAAAAAAAAAAAAGTGATGAGTATAGGCAATTTAAATCCATCTATCTTCCAATCACTAGTTTACAACACACCTTTTGCCAAGTCTATTAAAAAGCTTCATAGTCCACAATTATCTTGATGAGTCTTAGTCACAATAATGAAAGCATTTACAATACAAATCAAAGAAAAAACCCACCACACTGCAGATCCAGATGGCTGTCTCTTCTACTCCAAGATATCTTTTTGAATCAGCTTCACAGTTTCTGATTGCATTATTGTAACCCTTTGAAACTATGGATACTAGAATTGTATGCAATATCCTGGTCATATGCATATTTATGACCATATGACCATAAATATACCCCCACTTATTTGCAAAATAATGTGTTATCCTACAGTCTGCCTTACATACCAGCTCTATTTGCTATCAGGTCACTCAGAGAACTCTCATGCAACTGCATGCCCGCACTGCACCCTTTTCTGGTAGGTGTTACTTTGGACTATATCCAGACTGGTCTCGCAGACTTGATGTTTCTCAACGGCATGTTTGGGACACTGATTTTAAAAGCATGCTCCTCATCTGGACTAAGGTATCAGTACAAGCACTTTACAAAACCTTAGTGGTTTCAAAGTCACTGCCTTCATGGTCAGTGTCTCTAAACTTGTGGGCTGAATTCCTTGTCCTTAAACATGACTTGTCTTTGGTTCCAATAAAACACCAGGTCACAAATTCACATTAACCATCTGCTTCTTCTAATTATTGTTTCTGGGTTTTTTGTGTCTTTCATGAGTTTTAACAGTAATCACATAATAATTATTTTTTATTATTATTTATGTAAATCAGGCAAAGCATCAAGTTGAGTACTAATTCGGTAACACTCATGCTTTAGATTTTCACAAGAAAGGAGAACATGTTGCATCTTCTACTGCTGCAGTCTGCCTGTCTCCATCCAGCCAGATGCAGGAACACCCTTGAGGGACCTCATATAAGATCAACCTAGTTGATCAATCTGCCTCAAGACAGAACTATTTCAGCTGGCAATGGACTCTGAGGGATTTGTCACTCAGAAAACAGCCGATCTCTGCTTTGGTGAGTTATCCTTGGGCTGCCCACATTGAAGGACAGGGAGAAAGAGTGACAGAAGGAAGCACATTATTGAGGAACAGATGTTGTAAAAAAAAGTCTTTGCTACTACTAAAACTCAGTAAGGCAAAGAAGTTTTCATCCTTTCTCCACATTTGCATTATGAAGGCCATTTAAACAATAGAAAATTCATTCAGATAAATAAACATATTTATTCTTTCAAAGAATGAAAGAATGGATAATTTATCTTCATACCTTATGAAACAATCAGATTTCCATGAGTGGCTCCAAACTCTTTGAAAAATAAAGGTAGGAGTATCATGTCAAATTAATTCTACATATGTTCATAGGTTGGACTTTAACCTATGAATATCAGGCATAGGGTGTGTTTCCCACAAGCCATGTAAATAAAGTACTCCATTCCTCCCATAAGACTCAACCAGCACCTCTTTCCACTCAAAATCAAAGGCTTTTATGTTACACAGCCCATCTGCCAGATTTTGTCAGCAGGAATAAAGGGCTGCGACGAGCCATGAGATGAGGACAACTGAAAAGAGCACCAGGCAGGAGCAAATGGGTGCAGTAAACAGCTCTGTGAGAAGACAGCAGCAGGAGGATGAAACAGTGGCAGCCAAAATAGGAGTTCAAATGAAGGAGTTGCAGGAATGTCAATGGTAACAGAATGCTTTTCTACACCAGAAACAGTCAGGCAATTTTCTTTAAAAAAGCAAGAGACAGCACAGAATCAAAATCCAAAAACTTCTGCGTTCTCTGGATTCCTTCCTGTACTTTTTTAACATACAGAAAATATTAATTTATTTTACACATCATTCTCCATTTCTCACAACTATACTTCTGTGATTTATGGGACCATCTTGCCAAGATATATTCCTCATCATAAAGCAATTCTTTAAGGAAATGGCACTTATAAGAGACAGAAAGTAATTTATATTGATAAACAGGAGTGGGAGTTTAAAAGCTCGGAAAAAAAGGCAGTACCTTTTAAAACTACTTTTCACCTTATCAGCTGGCAAGGAAGAAATTTAATTTCACATGAGTTTCCCCCACTGCGGCTGCTGGGAAGGAAAAGGATGGACTCCAAATATTTTGCACTTAGTGAAATAGCATGCAAGTTATGGCCCAAGACTAAGACTATAATGTAAAATAGTAATTCTTGACTTAGATTTTCTAATTATTTGTATATTGGCTATTTTCTGACCATTGTAACAATGGATCATCAGAATATATTGATCCAATTTTCCGCCAGAGGTGGGGCTATGCAAATCAGCTATCCTGGTAAGCACCTATACTTAAACTTCAATCACAAAATAAATATATTTGGTATGGCCCTGTTTGTCCATAACTCCATTTTATTTCAAATTAAATTTAGTTCAATTGCTTACAAATGTACTCAAAAAGCAGACAGGAGTATTTTCAAAAAATTATAGAAGAATAGCACATGTAGTTCTTGTTTGCACAGCCTCCTGTTTAACAGAGGATGTGCATCTAAACCACTGCTTTTTTCCTCCCTTTTCTTAGCTTTGCTTCACCTCTTCATGGAGCCTGTAGCTTGTAAATTATTGCTTTGCCTTTATTTAAAATAATAAAGTTTGTTTATCAGGTAAAAGCAGATGCTAAAACTAGATTCTCTAATTATCACATAAAATGGATCCATACATATTTATGACTTTATCAGGTAATAACAGGTACTGAATATTTATCCCTCCAGTCACAATGGCTACACATTACAAATTTATGACTGCACAGTATCTACTGTGCAGTCTTTTTCCAGTAGGCTCAAATGGACAAATCTCACTTATCTCTCCTGGGGCAGTGATGTTTTCTGGATTTGTTTTGACTACATTCCGTTCATGTAATCACAACTGTTATGCCATTGTGGTGCCCTCAAAAAAACTACATATAGATTAATACCCACCAAATTTCAGATTTTGCTGCCAAGGACCTCTGTATGTCAGGATGTTAATAAACACGCAAATTAAAATTATTAAACAGACAAGTGACACTTCCAAATCAAATGAAGACATTTTTCAGGTGACCTTGAGATACAGCAGTTGAAGCATCTCATAAATTTTCCATGATGATGACCTAAGATGAAATCCCTATAGCAAACAATAAAATCCAAAGCTTTCTGTCCCTGGGTAAGTACAGGATTATTTATGTTTCACTGAATATAAAAATAGCTTTTCCCCTCCTTACTGAAAGGAGAAACTTCACTATATGAAACTAGATAAGTGTCTAAGCCAGCCTGATCACTACAAAAAGAACTGGGAGCACGGCATGCACATACCTTCTCAACCTATCGTAATTACAGAGTACAGCGACTTTATAATACAAAACAATTCAAAAATGGGGCAAAGTAGACAGCAAGTATTAAAGTAAAGTATCTGACATTGTTATCCTGATCTTGGCATCTCCAGAGTCTCGCTGCCCCTTAATCCAAACCCAGAACAAGGGTCTTGGACCGCTTCAGCCTTGTATCACAGCTGGACAGATTGTTTTGAGTATAGTGACTGTAATAAAGCCTAGTTCCCTATAGCTTTGTGCCCTTTGATCCTTTATTTCTTACCTTCAGCTTCCTTTTTCCCTCCCTCTACCTTCTTGTGTCACTTCGGTGAGGAGGAATAAGCACATTCTGCAGCTGAGGGCTGTAAATCTACTGAGTAGCCAACACATCTGTGCTGATTAACCAGATGGCTGCCACCAAATAACACCCAACTGCCCTACTCTGTGTGCCTGCCTTTTGTAGCCACGCTTCTGTTTCCATTTGTTACCAGTAGCTTCCTGTTACACTGAAGCAGTGCTCAGGCTGAAATTTTTCTGTGCTTCTGCTCCAATGGGCACCTGCACAGCTCCACCTGAAGGTACAGGACTGGGATTTTGGGCTTGGGCTTTCCTAAAAAAATTACTACAAAACAAATGGAGCCTAGTCACACACTTGTTAAACTGTTCAGCCATAAATTTAATGTATCCTTCTGACTGAAAAAGGGAAAATATCATAGCCCTTGGTTCAGAAAATGTTACATAAATAAATTATTTTTTTAGTGGAAAGGACAGTCTGATGACAGAAGCAGTAAGAAATTCCTGGTTCTGTCTTCAAAGCATAGTTTGAACAAGACTCATAAATCAGGAAATACATCATATATTTCATTCACAGAGGTATGAGACTAGAAACTGATCTTTAAATGAGTGCCATGTATTTACGCACCTGTAAGCCAGCAGGTTTTGGAAATATAATACATGATGGAATAATTAAAGAAAAAAATTATGGTTAGCATGGACTATTTGTTTCCTGTTCCTAATGGGAACATTTTCCACATTGTTTCAGCAAAGGCTGGCAATATTTGAAAACAGGCAAGACAAAATTGGCAGACAATTAATAGCTTCAGCATCAGAGAGAAATAAGGGAAGTCATTAACACTTGCAGTCACCAGTATTGTTTTAATATATTCATTTTCCCTTGGCACTATGAACCATGAGCTTTCTTTCCCATTGTAAAGAAAAGGTAAGTCATACTGAGAGTAAAAAAACTCAGAATCAAAGATGAATGACAGTTTTCTATCCCTATATTCCAATATCAAAATTAAAGCCCTTGATTAATCAAATATCCATATCCACAGATAGTGTTCTTTACATGGTATCTATTGCTCTAAAGCATAGATTTTTTTTTTTCTTCTAGAAAGTGAACAAAAAATAAAAGCTAGATCAGCTTTAAAGTGCCTACAAATACCTAGACATATGCTCAAAATGCAAGGATAGAGCCAGTCATTTCTATACTAGGGCTTTCTGTTATTCTTCAGTCTAGAAGAACTATCCCAGTTTTCCTAAATCAGGATTTATCAGTAGTGGATCATGATCTTGTCTTCAGAAATCAAAAGGGAATTCTGATCCAAAGACTGTTGAATCTCAGCCATTTCCCTAATCTCTTCAAAATACATTCTCTTGTGTTATGCTACAGTACAGAAATCCTTGGCTTTCCTTCAAAAATGTAACATGTCAGCTTTTGGAAGGCTCTTGAAGTGATTATGTGTGCATATTTAAATGTGAAGCGTGAGATCATCAGTCCTACAGAGATCACTGGGACTAACAAGGCATCTTTTTTAATTGAACAAGGCAACCCTGTGAATGAACTCAGCATCTTTTTGCAGTCTACCACCTTCAAAATGCCATACCATCTGTTTCTCTTATATTTTTAATTGTTTTTACAAAGTGATATGTGACATTTTTGCAGTGCATGGGATATTATGAAAAGGAGATTACAATAGACTTTTTAATTATTCAGGATACAAGTATTTTCGGATGTGGGAATGGCGAGAGAGGTATTTCATATGAGAACTTGTCTGTGAAAAGAGCATTATAAAAATGGAAAGAAAAATCTCAAAGCCAGTTTTCATACTTACATAATGGGTATGGATGACTTTTCTCTTTTGCTATATCTGATTGTAATGTCTCCTTTTCTCAGCTTTAAAGGAGAATGGGCCAATTATAGGAAACACATGACTGTCCCACCACCAGATGCATGCAATTAATTTTTATTTCACCTGGCTATTTCCATCCTGTAGTACAAAACTGGGTGTAGGTAAAGAGGAGAAAGTTTGTATTTGAACAATAGAATTCTAAACTTCAAAGCCAAATTGAGAGACTGACCTTTTGTTGCTGAATGTCAAAGTTATTTGCTCAAATCAAAGCTGATGCATAAATGTCATCTTCATAATATGACTGCAATAAACAAACAGATATAATAAATTAAACTAGCATTGTCTTATTATCAGTCAATAACAGTAGTCATTTTACTCAAGCTAGTTTAACACTGGTCTAAAAATCTACTCAATGTAAAAGGGATTGAGACTTGTTTCAGGCAATGGGTGCTCAATCTTTTGTTAGAATGACAGTTTAGGGAGCTTACTGTTTTCATTTTATGCATAATAACCTTCCATCAGGGGGTGCAGAAAGTCACAGACTTGCATTCAACTCTCATCTCTCTCATCTCAGCTTTAAAACTATAGATGCAGGGGAAATCTCTTACAGCTCCAAGGGGAAACCTCCCCAAAGCCAAACACTAATTTTCAGGAAGTCAGATCATCAGGGCCACAGAGGATAAGACAGTTTTAACTCTCTACCCAATGGAGCATGTTCTGAGGTGTGTACTCATTTTCACAGAATCAATATTTTTCAATATGTCATTTAATAAAACCAATATTGACATGATAGTAAGGGTGACAGTGAGGAAGAGCTTTATGATTTGCACACCCAGATCTGATGCTGATATTTGGAATTTTGCAACATATAAAAGTCTACCATCATGTCAGGTGCCTCAGAAAACTATGCAGTAATAATTTTCTTATTCATTTACATAACCCAGGAGTTTTATTAATAATGGTCATGTTAAAATGCTAGTGAATAAAGCTTAGTAATTACATACACGTTAGTACATGAAGATGTCATTAAAACCAATTCACTTACAATATGCCATAAAATTCATGGGCTTGTATTTTATACCAGATCTTGGCAGAGTAATTAAAGAATAATCAAGCCTTTATCAATAATTAACATTGTTAGTAAGTCTGTATGATATGAAAAATATGAAAATCAATTGAGAATTTTCAGGCTTTGGGATGACTGGTGGGTTTTCCCTCTCTTGGAAGGAATTTAATAAAGAAACCTGTGAAAGCAGGAGCATCATTATACTTAATGGAAATCAAAGAAAGATAATGAATGGAATAAGAGATTAGAAATCAGGAGGTATCAATTTATCTTCCTCATTATGCTCCATTAAGTGAATCCATGATATCAAATAAAAATGATTTTGTGCATTGATGTAAATTTTTTCTTTCCAGTTTGAAATCATGAACTCCAAACATTTGTATGTGCTCCTCAGCTCCAATATGTTTATGACAATAGCCTGAATTTTCCTGTAGTTTTAACTCAATTTGGATTGAAGCCTCAGAAAGTATTTAGTGTGGATTAAGTTTCTCTAATGAAGAAGACATTTGAGAATTTTCCAGTAAAAGATTTTTTTCCTATAAAATTAAGATATATCAGCAATGACCTTTCGATGAGAACATGAAGTTTTTGCAAATGTTTTCTAAGTCACAAGCATGTGTCCCTCAGACATCATCCTAAGTTTTTATCATCCTGCCATGCACTGTTCAGGTTCCCAGACTGAGTCTATTTTAAAATAACTTTAGGAGGCAGATTAATCCATTCTTGGGAACTTAGAGAGTTTTGTATTGCCTTCCTCCAAGGAGGGGCAGATAAAAGGAAGCCAATACCATCTGGGATCCCAAGACTACCAGCACCTGTAAAGACTTTGTGCAGTCTACCTTTGGGTTCCTGGCTGTTTAGCACAGCATCAGGTCTATGTCTGGAGTATTTCAAGTCCAAGCAGAACTTCATTTCCACTTTACAGAATTATCTGAAGCTTACCAAACCATCAAGATCAGACTCCAAGCCAGGAACTCCATGAAAAAAAGAAGTAAGCAATCTATTCAGGAAGAAAACAGAGAAGTCTGTGATATCTAACAGCTAAACTTAAGCTTAAGATATAAAGATTATCATTATAAATGTGATATCACAATAATATCTCCATTTCCATCACAGGGAAATAATTTAAGTGCTTTATTTTTTCATCCAGATCTCTCCTGTGAGCAGCCCATACTGAAGAGACTCTACTCCAAAGTCTACATGTCATGTTCCAAACTTTATGTTTTGGGCATGTGAATCATGACTAGACAGTCCAAAGTATGTATCCATGCATATTTAGGAGGAGCAGGGCTGGCTCCAAGAAAGAAAAAAGGACACCTTTGTGGCAGTATAGATGTCTGTACTAAACTGTCAGATAGACTAAAAATAAAAACAAAACCCCCAAATGGTTAAGAAACAATCCTAGAAAGATAAGCTTGAAAACACAGACATGAGAGGACAGTAGCATTTCAGATGCTCACCTGTTGGTTATATGATTTCCCTTCAGGAATGCATGAATATGAAAAATGCTTCTAGCAGCTTTAGATGCTATGACATACTTTATTTCAGCTTCCAGCACAAAGGGAAGTATAAACACTGTTTTTCCCTCACATCACCAGAGAATGAATTCTGCCATTTGGGAAAGGAGAAACCAGAAACCCATGATCCCTTTTTCCCACAGTATGAGAACTAAAATGACACTGAATAAATGCATCTCATCTAAACGAACAAACAGTATCTACATCACTGTCACCAGATGTTCTTGGGAGATATTGCATTTCAGACTTCTTTTAAGAAAACAAACTTTCTGTAAATGGTGAAACTCAACATTTTTCCATACTTTGGACTTGAGTATGCCCCACAGATAAAGCAGGTCCATAATTTTAATGGCAGTACACTGTGACATCTTAAATAACAGAATGAGTCTCAAAATATTTAGCAGTTTGCCATTATGAAGGCAGCTTTATTCTTTAAATTATCTCCTTTTATTCTATTTAGCTATGAGAAAAGGATTCATGTTCTTTATTTATTCTTTTCTATGATTTTTACTATTATTTTCTAAATCAATAATGCTTTATTTACTCTAGTTCATGGTCCAGATCCTTTTTGCAGTTTCTTCTTTCAGTGTACTTTGCAGACAAGACACTGGAATAGTTCTATGGTTCTTTTTTTCCCTGTCAATTACTGATAGTACACTGACTGTACTATTTTTGAAGAGAAGAAACTGGGTTTTTTCATGATAAAACATTGTTCTTTAGCACAAATACAGACAATTATAAAATCAAATCTCCACTGAGGTTACGATTTTGCTTTGTTCAAGGAGGTATCCTCTGGCTTTTGTTCTATATTTGGTTTTCAGGTGCAACCTAATAACCTTTCTAACAACTACTAGACTCTGAAATAATATTACATAAGTATAGATATATAAAATTTAATGTACCTCCTGAAGCAACATTTTAGAATTTGTAGTGTATAATTTGGGTTTTAGTGTCTGGAATTTTTGCTTGCCCTTTTCTAAATGAAAATATACAGTATTCTTCTCCCAAGATGAACAGCTAATCAACAAGCTAAATGACAAATGGATGTTACAGCAGTATCAGAAGTTCTGCTAAAATTATAATCTGATGGTAGTCATAAATTTTCTCACAAAGTGGCAGGTATGTCTCAGTGTAGGACCTACAGCCAATTCACCAAACTCAGAAGTGTTTCTTAGGGAGTAACATTGGAAAGAACTGCTGAAGGCTTCTGTTGGAAGCTTAATGCACCAAATGTCTACAAGAAAAAAAAAAAAAGATCATATGGGAAGTGAAGTTGATGTGAACATGGAAACTCTTGAGCATCTTAAGTCCAGCATGTCTTAAGTGCTGGGTACTTTCATATGTACTTCATAAGAGACAGTTCTTGTCTTCCCTTGCTTCACAGTGGGGACTGCCTGAGGCTCTTGTTGCAAGAACCAATACAGATCTTTCTATTCCCCTGTGCTAGACTATCCAGAATATTAAAAGCAAAGGAAACACTGACATTTTGCCATATTTCAATATGGAAGAATAGGTAAATGGAGTCCCACTTCTCCTCAGAGATCTAGAGGACTGTGAGAGGGATTCATGGTTTACTGCACTGCTACTGTGTGCACTTGCTGAGGGCCACGTGAAAGTGATGGAAATTACAGCTGAAGAAGAGAAGAGTTTTGGTTTTGTAGGATTGTTCCTCCAGGTAGGTTTTGGACAAACAGAACCAAATTTGCACATCTATCAAAGCTTTGATTATGTGAAAATAAATACCTAGTATAGAAAATTTTGAAATTTGTGAAGTTATTTTGTTGTTTTCTTTTTTTTTTTTTAATTTAAAATAAACTAAGAATGTGATAAAGCAGTAGGATGCAACGTGGAAAGCTACTGACATATTTTTGGAGAGGAAGGATAGTATCAAGCCTATGAGGCACACATCCAAAAAAGTTGAGGCTGGATAATGTGCAGGGAATGAGAAATGAGGCTTCATAGAGAAAAGATTACCTATAAAGAACTGAAAAGATGTCTTAGCAAGTGCATTTTATCTAACCTTCAGTCTAAGCAAGCCAAAAGTCTTTTGACAAATAAAAGCAAGTAGCTAAGCCTTTACAAGCAAACATCTGAGTAAATTCATTTTAGATCTCTGATGACTCAACTAACCTATAGCACCACTTCACTGTGACATACAGGGAGGAAAACCATTTACTCAGGGGTTTATTTTCATACTGCTAATCTGTATTAAAGATTAATGTGTACTTAAATTGTTAGTGTCCTCTGTTCCATTTGTAGACAATTTTTATGAGACCCTCTTTGACACTACACTTAGTTTCCTTACTATTCTACATTCACTTCCATTCAGGTTTCTGAAAAAATTAATCTTGGAGATGACCAACATTCCCACTGTCCCAAGGGTGCAAATGCTGCAATAGCCACCAAAAAAAGCAGCAACTCTTACCTGCCAATCAAAAATAATTTGCAAGAGCATCTAGAAGCCTTTACTATCTTCCTAGAAAACATTAGAGCCTTGAAAAAGAATTGTTTATGTATCAAAAAACTTGACAAGTTTGAAATCTGAACATAGTATTTCTTTCCATAGCTGGATGACATGATAAGCAGAATTTTTCCTATTCACCATAATAGTATATACAAATGCAAGCACTGAAAAGGAGTACTTAAAACAGGAAAATAAAAAATCTCAATGAAATCTCTCATGCTAAGGAGCCATGGTGGTGATTTAATCCTATGTTCCACAAGTAGAGTAAATGCCTAAGTAGGTACTACTGGATTCTTTGCTTTAAATCAACATAGCAAATCATCTAAACACTGAAGGGTTTACTTTTTTCATTATGAAAAAGCCAGAAATGTGGACAATTTAATTATGTCAGTAAAAATGCTGTGCCTTTTCCTGCATAAAGATAATAAAATAGATTGTATATTTTTGTCAAATTTCTTTCTTGTTGTTTCAGGAATGTTTCTGAATGCCAAATGTAAACCCATACTGTTCTACTTAGGTTGCTTTAAGCTGATTACATGGTGAAATATTACCTACTTAAATGAGATAATGACTAAGAGATTAATCTAAGGTGAGGCAATATACCACAGATCAGAAAGGAAAAACCTGTGAGATGATTGCATGTTACGAAAAATGTACATATCACTAGAGGTTTGCCAATTGGAGTGGAAGTTAAATTAGAGATAATTTAATGAAATATTTATTACTGACTGCAAGATACGGCTTTTGCATTTTCCCAAATGGGGCTTCTTTGAAAGGTGTATTGATTAATCCATGTGCATTATCACGCTCATGTTCATAGCAAATCCAAATAACTTATCAAAGTTTTTATATAATTATTAAGTCCCTACATCTTTTGATAGTCATGATACACTCTTGAATGTGTGTTATTTATAAATGTCCAGCTTTAGTGCCTCACAAGTAAAAAAGTGTCACCATGGAAAGGAAAAGATACCAATGTATATTGTCAGCATTTACAATATATGCTTCATTTACAATACATTCATTTCAATATGCTTCGTTTAGTAGCAATAAAGTATTTTGCAAGTAGTATTTGATGTGTATTTTGGGTATAATAAGAATATTGACTCAGAAGAACATATACTCAGCTGGTGTAGCTGCATCCTATTTTAGCAAAGCTCATGTTCATTTTCCTAGGATCCCCACAGACTGTTTTACACCATAGACAGAGTTAGCTTCTGACACTCTTTCCCTTAAAGAGTTATGTGAACAGGGGTGGATTTGCTAAAGGATGTGAGAAGGCCACAGCTGTATCAAGACCCCCCCATTTTTGCAGTATCTGAGTATCACACCAGGTAAATGCATCTACGTTCACAAGTCCTTTGCACTGCTCTTCAGCATTTCATTGTGACCTGAGGCACAGTAAGCCAGACAAACACCAGTTTTAGTTCTGCATCTCTGCTATTGTTTATGTTACAGGAAAAATAAAAATTAGAGATTTAATGGAATCCATAAATTTTTGGTACCTGATGCAAAAAACCCTCTGTGTTTATGATGAACCCCAGAAAGTGGTATAACCTGAGCTGTGACCAGAATTGGTCCTCAGTTGTAATCACTTTCACTCATGACACAGCACTACCTATTCCCTAGTGTTGCTTGCATTTAAAGTGATAGTATTTGTTACTGGGTACGAATCCATACTCTTTCATCTTACTAGCACTTCTTGTATGTTCATTTCAATTATTCTAAAATCTGATCACAATGGGCACTGAACAAACTTGTAATCTGTGTGTAAGACAGTAAGAAAAAAAGAGCTGGAAACAAGATGCTTGGGCTGGGCTCAGCCTAAGGATGTAGTGAGAAGATGGAGGACAGTGAAGAGACATATATAGATGTTCATGAGAAATCTTTAGGGAGCTCCTACAAAGCAGGAAAGCAGTGCAGAAAAACTGCCACAGTGCTTGTTTGAAAACTTGGCAAGTGGATGATGGATGAGCAATAAAAAGAAAACTCGTCCCACACACAAGAGAAAGCAAGGCCTAGGATGCTAAGAGCTACAGAATTCAATCAACTTATGTTTGAGATAACAAAGAACTAGAAAAGGAAATGGGGGGCAGAGGTCAGAGGTTTGGAGGAGAACAAAAACAGTCTAGTGGACGGTTCAAGTAGGCATGTAGCAGAATTCTTTGTGAATATTGCTGTGACAAAACCTCATTTGCCAACACTGAAGAAAAGCCATGAGTGATGAGGTCCAGGACACTTTAAATTTTGTGGATATGTTGAAGAGTAGGTAACAAATGACACAACCCTATGAAATTGTGCAGGCAGACAAGAATAACCCATGCTGGTTATCAGTGTGATGCAGAATAGAGAATACTTTAGTAAACTGGACATAGAAATCCATGGGTCCTGATAGGATGCATGCTGAGGAAATTGATATTATTGCACTGTTGTTTATCTAGTAATAATGAATGCAGTTGGGTGAGGTGTTAGAGGACTGGACTGTCTTCAAAACGGTTAAGAAGCAGGGTCTGGAGAACTACAGACTGGTCAGCCTGACCTTGATCTCTTTCCAATTCTGGAAATCATTTCTAGCCACATGAAAGACAAGGAAGTGATTAGCAGCAGTCAGCATGGATTCATCACGGGTATGTCATGCTTGATCAGTTCTGATAAGCTTCTATGATGGAATGACTGGCTTGGTAGGTGAGGGAACAGTGGTTATTCCCCTCCTAGACTGCAGTAAGGCTTTTTTGACTATGTGTCCAGTAGCATCCCCACACAGTAACTCTGCTTCAGATGGAGGCTGGACCAGGTGACATCCAAAGGCCCCATTTAACTTCAACAATTCTGTCTGTGAAATAAAAAGGCTTTGATGAAGGACAGGATATAGCATCTGAGGCATAGTACTAAACATCTGAGATTAGGCCACATTTGACTTGGATAAAACTGAAACCACAGCTGTCTGAAAAATACTGTATAAATCACACACACAAAAAAATTGTGAGAATATAATATAACCTCAGTCTCAAAAATTTGCCATGAATATCTCTAAACTTTAAAAACTTTATCTGACAGTATAAAAAATAAATCTATTTTTGTGCAAAATAAAAGCACATTTTTCTGAATTTGTTTCTTCTTTTTTCTAGCTTTTAGAAGTGTGTTCCTTGAAAACATTACAAAAATCAAACTGAATTCATTGCCATCTGAGAGCTGTATAAAGTAATACAATGATTAAATGCAACCTCAGTACTAATTACCTCCTGAAGGGATTCTGCTACACACTGTGTTTCATCATGTTTGAAAGGCTTTAGTTGAGAACACTGAATATTATCTGCAAAGGTGAAATTTTAATTTTATCCATTTGTAAGCTCATTTATCCAGCCTAGATTCACAACTGTGCTAATTAATATCCCAAGGCAAAAAAGGGGGTTTTGTGTCCCACAAATATATGTGAGCTAATGAAAAAGTGTCTCAACACAAACAAGAATATCAAAACTGTTAATTTTTTTCTACAATATTTAAAATCACTTAAAAATATTCAGCTCTAATAAAAAGCATGATTTTAAATAATTTTGCTGATGTACAGTATTTCTAAATAGCCCCGAAGTTCCCACAAAGAATAATAATAAGCACATATATATTTGAATCTTAACCTTTTTGCTCACATTTCTGATATTTTATTGGCATTTTAGGGCATTAATCAACAAAGTTTCTCATTGAAAATATCTCTCACATTTCTTCCTCTCATGTTGCTGTCCATCCATGTAGTTTTCCCATTCTTTGCAGAATACTGAGTGATTTCTGATGCACTCCAACATGGGATCAAAGTCTGCAGTCATTTACAGAACATAATTTTCTTATATTTCTATTGCGCAGTGAATGACTGCAAAGCAATGAGTCTAGGTTGAAGATAGAACTCTACTTGTGTTCATAAAACTGCCATTGGCTTTTGGTTTTTTGTTCAGAGTGATGTATAAATCCAAGCTTCTTTGCAAAGATGAGAAGACTTTAAATATATGAACTAGCATTGAGTGAGGAAACTGAAACATAGATTTATAATGTAATTGAATAAAAAGTTGTAGTTCAGTGATCTGGATCTGTGTGGCATTCATGTTCAAAACCTCTCTGCTACTTCTTAGGTGCACTCTCTTCCAAAAGCTGTGTTTCATAGATACACGATCTATGTTATGTGCCATAGAACTACACTCTACTGTAAAACTTTCATTTATCTGTAAAGGGTTAACAGATGTGTTAATAGAGCCCAGCAGGTGAACAGCTGTGACTCTGAGAGTTGATATCCTCTAGTGCTAGATTCATAAAATTTCAAAACATGACCTATTCATATCTATAACATGTTCATAGTCATTTTCTTACTAAGGCTTATTACTTATCAACCAACATAATTTTTCCCAGATTGAGGACGTGATAATTTAGTTATTACTATCTGTTTTCTCTCTTCTGAAATATGCTCCCATTTACATACTTGTTGCTTCTTATGCTGGAGTTGTTTCACTTATTTTCTTAGGCATTATATTTCTTTTCTCTGGAGTTTCTCACTGCATAAGGCCTGCATATTTAGCAGAAGAGTCTCGAGCAGCATTTGGCTTGCATATTGTTTATGTTAGAGCAGAATTAGTCAGTGCAGACTAAATAGATCAAATTCAGCTTCCTGACATGTACAGGGTAATTAGTAGGCAACGTGGCAAAACAGAGATACCTACTTATTTACACTCAGCTAGTAGAAATAAGCAAGACTAAGCACTTAAGAAAGAGCCAGGGTCTGGCTTCCACCAGTGAATTCTTACTGCTAGAATGTGCAGAGGCATATATAAAGTGATTTCAAGAGTCACAGGAAAAGCAGGAAAAGTTACAATTCAGACATAATATCTCTGAGACATGATGTCTCTTCAGGATACTTATAGATTTTCCTTGTTAAATATGACTTCTTACTCATGTCAATGTCTAAAATTTGAAGCTACTCCTAAATATTCTGTATTTGTTCTTGCATACCTGGTATTTTAACCTTTGACTTACCTCCAGACGTGGTTTGATGTGGATTAACAAATTATCAATGTACAGTCTACCTACCTCCTTGTATTTAAAAATTTCTTTGCCTCCCACTTATTAATAGAAGAACTACATCAGGATCAGGAGTTTGTTGCTAACTCCATCATCATCCAGGAGACTACTTGTGAGATGGTTCTTCTATCCCAGAGTACACCTTCAAGCTGGCAAGATGCCATATCATTATACCCCTCTTTTAAGTGGTGACAGTGTAATTCCATAGCAAGACAATGCTCTATTACTCAGATTTTCAGAACAGTATCAGTGCAACTGGTGCCTTCCCTCACAAAAATGTCCCAGGGGAATCTCTTTAAACCAGCTAAACTCAGGACTGATTTAGCTATTGGTTTTAGCCTTTTCCAAGCAAGGGATATTATGTCCAGCGTAGCAGCCAAGACAGAGGTTATGACAATCAGTTCCAAAACTGAACAGCTGAGAGTTTCTAATGATATGACCACTGGCATTAAGAAAAGCAACAAGAATGTTTGTCCCATGTAATGCCTAGCATGTAACTACAAAGCCTATGTAAGACAAAGTCCTCAGACATTCCTCCTTCTAGTAGGTGCCCCTGCCCATGCCAAGGGTGTTAGAAGCAGATGATCTTTAAGGCTCCTTCCAATCCAAACCATTCTATGATTCTGTGACACTTGAGGCCCATCATCCAATGCCATTTCAGCCAGCCATGGCCTTTAGTCTGCCTGTCCTCACCCTCAGTCAGTGCCTGTATCAGCATTACTCACAGCTGCTGGGTGACCTATTTCCAGCTGGAAGCAGGGGTCCGCAGCCGGGACCCAGGAGGCTCAGAGCCACCCCAAAAGGTATCTCGTTAGACACCCTGGGAGGTCAGAACAACTCCCTCAGCTGGTAGAGAAGGCCTCAGCAGAGGGGCAGAGCAGTGATTTTCAGCTCTTCAGTGATTTCAGCTCCGTGATTCTTAGCTCAGTGATTGTCAGCTCCTGCCCTTGCGAGGTTCCTTCTCTGGTGGCCGGCCCAGGGATGAGAGAGAGAGGGTCCATGTGGTTAATTCCGCATAAGGTAACTTTATTGCAAGATTACCAGCAAAGGGAAGCCAGGGAGGGGAACCCTGGGGACTAGGGAACTCAAGGGGGTTTTTATGGGGAACTGAGGTGGGAGGGAAGGGGTACAAAGCCAATAGTTTGCAACAGATCTACATTGAATCTCCTGGAGGATTGTGGGCTCTTTTAGTGGTCGCCGTAACTGAAGGACTGCTTCTTATCTTAGGGCTCTGGTAGAGGTATTGTGCAATTCTTCTTATCTTCTCCAAGGCAGAGCCACTGGGGCTCTATCGACCCCCACAGTGACCAGCACCAAGACATTTTTGTTGGGCCATAGCCACATATCAGCATTGCTGTTGTAATCCTCTAACAATAATTATTGGAAGACTTTCCATAACCATCAGCACAGATACAACAAGCTATCACACTTTGGGCTAAAGCAGCAATGTAAAGGTTTAATGTTTTCTACTCAGGGTCACCTCATCTCAGACCAGAAACTCACCCCTAGGCACTGCTACTGCCTATTACTGCTGACTGGTCTTACTCAGCTTATGAGGACTTTTCAATTAACAGCATTGGGAGAGGTTGTCTTATTTTTCCCTCAAGAAGTCTGCATCTGACCTCCTTAGAAACCCTACTCGCAGATTAGATTTTTCCAGACAGCTTTCTTCCCTTCCTAGTCATCTGCCAGTACTTTTTTTTCTGCAGATGGGTCTCTATAGCTTTACATCCCTAATTGCTGCTTGAGTTAATTCCTTCCCTGCTACATAGTGCTTATTGATCCGTCACTCCACAAAATGGTAATTTTACCCACGACTGTATTAATCTACTTTGCTTATGAAGATGTCAAGATCCATAATATCTATTATTTCTCTCTCTTTTAGTAGCCAAATTATTGTGTCAAATAAGAAAATCAGATAGATTTTTCAAGAACAAATCAATGCTTGCTTTTACTTATTTTCCATACATTTGTAGGTTGCTTAGTAATTTGTTCAAATATCTCCTAAATGAACAAAACAAAAGAGATGGGTTAGTAGTTTCCAGAGACCTCTAACATTCCCTCCCATCTAACCCCCCAAATTGAGAAGTTCTACACTACAGCTACTTTTCAAGGATCTCATCATCAACTTTCCACTAGCTCCCTCAAAAGTCACTAGAAGTTTTGGCAAGATTCTTAAGTATTCCAGAGTGAATTTCATCAAGGCCTTGCTAAGTTGAAGTCATTTAATTGTATTGTTTATATACAAATTACTGATCCAGTTGCATGTATCATAGGGCATATTTATATACTGTTTTGAGATTAATGGAAAGATTAATTCATTTTGAAAGTGAGTAAAAGACTTAAAGATGTCCTTTGACGACAAAGCCTTCAACAACTACCCTAGATCCCTGCGTATTAACTCCCTGAAGGAAAAAGGCCTATACTGAGAATTTTTAGATAAATACTTTCTTCATCTACAATGAAAGAGTTTATCCTTGTAAAGTATTTGATATTGTTAATTTTTAAAAAATTGGTTCTTTTGGTAACTGTATTTACCCTGCATTCCTGAGCTGCTTACCCAATAATAAAGCACAATATTATATCCTTTCGAAATCTATAGCACCTGGCTTTTTAGAGAAAAAAAAAAAAAAAAACAAACACAAAAGCCACAGTAGTGCAGCAAATTTTATCGTAGAGACCTATGTAGCACCATAAATATTCTAATAACACTGTTGGAGACCAGCTTCTAATTAAAAGGACTTTTTTACCTTAAGAGAGGTTCCTTCAAGAATTCTTACCCATCTATCCATTTCTGTCTTTAAAGATCATTACCTACCCCTCTAAAATATCAAAGTCAAATATTTCTATGAAAGAAATTGTGAAAAAATATATTTTGAAGAGCTTTTACATTCTTAAATTTTAATATTATTGAAGTTTTCCACTGCTACAGTGCAGGAATTTTTGAAATATATGTACCTGAAAGCACACATTTCTCACAAGATATCTTTTACTATAAGACCATCCCGGATATATTTGTTGATCATAAAGATCTGTTTCTATATGTTTCTCTGGTTTTTCCTCTAGTTTTCTTCAAATGTTATAAATATCAAAAATGTCTTCACCATAGTTTTAGATTATGCTGCAGAGTTGATGAACATTGCCACTCACAAAGAGCTTTGTGTGCATTAGGATTTTCCCCTTCTTTGCCTCAAAGTTTTTCATTACTGTCTCTGAAAATTTTAGCAAAATGATAATTTGATCTTACATTTTACTGTAAGAAATAACTTGGAACAGCTAGTTTGTTTTGTTTTTTGGGGGGG
>VWYO01018200.1:3223-77300 GCA_013400275.1 Rhadina sibilatrix | reverse complement strand
GCCATTCCCCCTTGATCTGTCACACCAGACCCTTGTAAACTGCCTCTGTTCATCTTTCTTGTGGGTTCCCTTCAGGCACCGAAAGGCCACAATTAGGTTATCTCACAGCTTTTTCTTCTCCAGGCTGAAAAAATCCCAGTTCTTTCAGCCTTTCCATAGCAGAGCTGCTTCATCCCTCTGATCACCTTGGTGGTCTCCTCTGGCCTGGCTCCAGCAGGTCCCTGTCCTTCCTGTGCTGGGAGCCCAGAGCTGGGTGCAGCCCTGCAGGTGGGGTCTCAGCAGAGCGGGGCAGAGGGGCAGAATCCCCTGTTGTCTGCCCAGTGTGCATATATAGTTTGTTTAGAGGATCTAGTGCCAATCCAGAAGGTGTCTGGATTATTAGAGCATTAAGTGCAAACTACTGTGTGTAGTGATAAGTCCACATAATTTCTCATATTTTTATTTTCTTGACAATATAAGGTATGTGGTTACTTAATCTTCATTTCTTTCTCTTCTGTAACATGATAATAGCAACTTGTCAGTTATTCTTCCATGCAACACTAGTACGGAATAAAGATATACCATGCCTGTGTTTTCATTTTCCCTCTAGTATCTTCTTTACAGCTGTTCAGTGGTTTGTATTTCTGAATTTATTACCACTTTTTAAGTCC
Source organism: Rhadina sibilatrix (assembly GCA_013400275.1). Taxonomy (NCBI): domain Eukaryota; kingdom Metazoa; phylum Chordata; class Aves; order Passeriformes; family Phylloscopidae; genus Rhadina; species Rhadina sibilatrix. The sequence continues at coordinate 76,650 of VWYO01018200.1, read as the reverse complement.
TAGAAATGGGTTAAAAGCAATATTTTATGGTACAGTAATTAATATCATCACCTGCTCATTGTCAATTTTAAATTTATATCTTTAAAACAAGATTAAAATATTTGAATTCAAATTCTTTTGAGTTTTTCTCTTCTGAGCCTACACCTGTATGTAGTCCTGTAAGATAAGGGCAATCAATGCCCATTCTGGATGTTGTCTTCATTATATGCATCACTTTAACATTCAGACTTTAGCATCTGGTAAGATGAAAAATGTTTAAAATCCTAATTTTACCATATTTATTCAGACAAAACTGCTATAACTTTCCGATACTTCGTGAGTATCTGTGTCAAATCAGACTATTCAGATTTTCTGTGAACTGATTTACAAGAGCCCCTGTCCAGGTCAGTAAACTGGGCCAATTCTGAACACAGGTCATTTGACTAACAAACTTCCAGGGTAATATCTCAGATATGTATTAGAAGATAAAATCTGTTCATAGTGACTTAGGAACATGAAACATTCCTACTATGAACAAAGAGTCGTGTCTCTGTGATCAGATTTATTTAATTTAGATAAATGTAGAAGGCAATCTTAATGAATCTTAATGAATGAGAATTTGTTTCACAATTGGGTGCATAAATGCAAATCTACACTGTAAAAATTATGTAGTTGCATCACTTTCAGACAATACCCCTGTGACCAAGTATATAAAATAAATTTATGAGTACATGAAAGAAAAGTAGCAAGAAAAAAAAAATCAGATTTTCCACTGTGTCTTTTAAATTTTGTTTTTGAGAGAAACGTGATGTAGCTCAAAATTATAAAACATTTCACTTGAAAGCCTTGTTTATGTTCAGGATACCTTCTTTCAGAAGAGTTATGCATCTCTTGAACAGATGAAAGGAATCTAAATCCCTTGCAAGCAAAACCCACTGAAACAGAAAGCACTGCTATATAGATGAAATATCCTCTCTGAGTGTAAACTTGTGGCTCCAAGGGTAAGGTTTTGTTGTTACAGGTACAAAAAGTGTTTGTTCTACAACCATCCTGTGCTGTCTCAATTAATGTTTGATTTTAATGTATAGTAATAAAAACTTGCTAGCGATCCTCGTAAGGGAAACATGAAACCCCCCAAAACACAGCTGACAAATAATAATAGCTAAATAATGGGACTTTACTGTCTTGTTTCCTTTTCAGACTGGTCCTGGATGTGTTCATCAATCTAACAGCATTTGTTAGATTAGTAATTTAAAGACCTGAGGGCTATCAGCCTTGACGGTAGGAAGGATGAGTCTGGGAGGGGAGAAGAAGACATGCTGTGATCCCTAGTAACAGAAATTTGCTTGTAGATTCTTTTTCCCACCCCTTCTTACTGGAGAGGGCAGTGAACTGAGAAAAATGCAATGTCCACGTTGAAGTCCCTATGTCAGGTGTGGTGTGTTTTTATTCAAACTTAGAGATTCATGGAAAAATAACTGACAAGTAGAGAAAGAAATGGGGTTCAAGTAACCACATAAAAGAGCTCCAGATTCAAAAGATTTGACATTGTTGAAAGAGCCATGATATTTTTTGCCCATCATCCTTACACAGGGGGAAGATATAAACTTCTGGTTATAGTATTTAACTACTGATAATAAGGCAATTAGAAAATAATAGGGAAATTATTTCTAAATAGTTCCCTGCTGCTTTTTGCTTTAAGTCACCTTACTGATGTCTTGTTTTGCTCCTTGCACTTAAATCTCATTCATCTAAATATTAACATTTAAGGTCAAATTCAACAAATTGCCCAAGTCGTAATTCACTGCACTGATTTCAACTTAGTGAAGTGTTTTCTGTAAATTTTATGTATCAACTGCTGTCTTTGTCCCTTTTATGCCAGAAGATGTCAAGTGAAAGTCATTAAACAGGATTAAAATTTAATTGCTTTTTTCTTCTTTTGGAAAGAGGACAAATATTACACAGTTAGTTTGTTTTCATATTTACCGTCATGTATACATTTTTTGTTCTTGTCACTTGTTTCCTTTAAAAAGTCATTTCAGTCCAAACCAGGAAAAAAATTAGCAGAAGTGGTATAACCTGGAAATAAACTCTTTACCAGCAATACCTGCCAACACTTTAAATGACAGATGTTACCTACAGGTTCTTTTCTCAGAAAACAAGTACTGCTGTTCAGATAAACTGCCTATTTAGTCTCAGTGAAAAATACAGGTTGCATTGGGTACCCCATCAATTGGCAGGCAATACAGGGGCTCTTCAACCTGTCAGGACTCTTTCTTCATGCCTCCCTGAACCTACTTCTCCCTTTATTAACCAGAAGAAGGGCTTTTGATTACTTTATTCTCTATAATTAGTAGGGGCAAAAAAATTGTTTCAGGAAGAAGAGATTTGCGTTTGAACAACAGTTAGTCCATCCTTGAGAATGAGTGGAGCTATCAAGTTTTTCTATGCAATGATACGTTGCATATATACCAAAAGTTCTTTGTCTTTCCTTGTGTCTTTATCTCTTTAGTAAGAGAGAGAATACATTCTCATTTCACAGAATCAAAGAATCCAAAAGTGGTTGAGCTTGGAATGGACCACAATGGTTCACCTGGTCGAACCCCTGCTGAAGCAGGGTCACCCCAGAGCACATGGCACAGGATTGCACCCAGGTGGTTCTGAAATATCTCCAGTGAGGGAGAATCCACACCCTCTCTGGGTGATCTGTTCCAGTGCCTGGTCAATGTACAGAAAAGTTCTTCCTCATGTTCAGGTGGAACTTTCTGTGCATCCATCTCTGCCCCTTGCTTCTTGTCCTGGGCACCACTGAGGAGAGCCTGGTCCATCCTCTGACCCCTCCCTGCAGACACTGACAGACATTAATGAGGGCCTCTCTCAGTCATCTCTTCTTGAGGCTGAACAGCCCCAGTTCCCTCAGCCTTTCCTCATAAGAGGGATGTTCCCATCCCTTAATAAAGAAATATAGAAAATAATATAGAAAATAATATAGAAATAAGAACTTCTTTTAAACCACAAGATACTGATCCCATTCTTGTACACACAGGCGTTTTTTTGGAAATAGTCATACTAAAGTCATTAGTATCATATGGGAGATAACATTATTCAACATGAGAAAGGATAATAGAAGCTAGGCTGTAATGTAACAAGATTCAGAATTTCAGATCATAATGTTTACATCTCAAATCATCGATTAAGCCTTCTCGTAGCTTGGTAATTAATTCAAAATCAATACAGATTCTACTTCAAGGAGCTGAAAGGGAGATAAGAGTGCTAAAGCATGAGGGAATAGAGTTATACAAGGCGACCTATTGGAAATTACATTTTAAATGCAGAAAATATCACCTATATTTTTTTAATATGTTCAGAGTAGTCAATTTAGATAACTAAGTGCATATAATTTCATAGGCAGTTATGTCATTTCTATTTCTATAACAGAAAGAAATGTTTTCCTTGAAGTTGAAGTTTGACAGTACATGAGCATATCTTTGTCTTCATAACTGTAAAAAATAAAGTGCATTTTTCAGATTTTGACATAAGGAGTATAAAAATACTCTAGCAAGATGTAACAGGAATGTAAAACCAAACCAAATTAAAAACTACCAAGCAATAAGAGTTTAAAAGATGATAACTTCTTCCTTAAGGGTTAAATTTGTTTATTACACAACCTCTGACTTTACTTTCATGCATCAATTACATATTCTATATTTGTAATAAAAGGCATGAGAAAATTGCAGCACACTGAAGGTTCCACCATTATTCTGATTCAAATCACACTTTTAAGTATTTAATAAAAGTTGCAAAAGAAATAAAATCACACAATGTATCACTTCTTATTAATTATAAGTTCTACCTGGTAATGGTAAGTGGAAGTACTCTAATTCTAGAAAAGGAAATTTGTTCTCATCTTGTGCATTTAGAAGATATGAGTCATCATTATTTCTTTTTCACCTGACAAGGTCAATTTCCTTTCTTCCTTGTGTGCAAGAGTAGAGGCAGACTTCGTAAGAAGCAAAGCAACATCAGAAAAATGCAATTGCAAAAGCGTAAGTAGTAGCATAACAAAATAATACTTTCAGATGTAAACCACAAATTATTCTAAAAGCAGAATGACTGAGATTCAAAATCAATTCAGTGCCTTTATTTTTTAACATTTTGTTTTAAATGAAACTGCTTGTAGTTTGCTTATTCTATTCATCCAGAAGAGCTGTCTGCTTGCTCACCCTGTTTAGCAAAATGGGTGCATATTTTTGCCTGTGTTGCTCAAGGCAATAACATCTGGCACTAAAACTTGTCCTTTGTAAGTACTGATCTAATGTTAAACCCTCCCCAAAAAAATTAATAATCTGTGTCATTTATATGAAAAATGCATCTCATTTGCATTTTTCATATAAATGAAAAATTGCCCAAACTAAATTTGGACACACTGTGTAAAAGTGCACTACATCATATAACTGTGTGACAGTTTCTGTGTAAACAGTTCCACGTACTTTTCTTTTTTTAAAAATCCATGCCAGAAGAATCTGACTTCTTTTCCACTAGCTGAGAAGAGGTCCGTGGATCTGTGGAGTAAACTGAAAAAAACACATTAATATATTTTACAAGTCAGGTCTTCAGTAATGTTCTGAGCTACCTGTATGGTCTGGGAGAATCTTTGCTCCTTGACAAATATATGGCTTATCTGGTCCCTTCTTTCTGTTGAGAATCCCTGTAGTAGAGCTGATCTCTTGTGAAAAGAATTTATAAATATTACATTTTTTTATTTCTTGAACTCATTGTTCTCTGGGTAATACCACATTCAGAAAGTAGTAAATGTCCAAAACCCCCCAAAATACTTGATCCCCCCAAAATATGTTAAAAAATAGGTTAATGATGCTGATTTATAGTTGAAGGAACTGCTGGCCAGCAAAATTAAATAAAAATTGTTTCCAAGTCATAGGTCTCGGGGTGTCTGCTTGCCCGAGATTAGGGTGGTATTTGCCCTTTGTCCTCAGGGAAGCCCCGAGCCGCCCGCAGAAAAGACGAGGAGCCTTTAGATGTTCGTTTTCAAGGTTGTTCTTCTTGTTTATTTTATCTTATCACAATACTTTTTTTCTGAGCTCTGCCAAGGTCTGCACAGCACGAGCAACAGGTGATGACTGCCCGCCTGCCCCCAGCTCGTCATCTTATATACAGATAATTATGTCAACATTATTTACCATTGTGAACCAATTTACACTAAATTGTGAACACTTTACACTAAACAGGTGTTTTTCACTCTGACCCAATCCCTCTAAATCTACTTAATGTCATCACCACTGTGCAAAATGGAGACGAAGAAGAAGGAGAAGACCCCAGGGCAACGCCCAGAATCCTCCATCTTGTCTCTGGTCATTCCTATTCTAGAACCCCTAGTGTGAAAATATTACTGCTTTCTATTACCTTTGAGAGTTTGCAATTCTTCCCCTAGTGTTGGTAACTTTTCCCATGGACTATAGTCAAGGCCCTTGCCTGTCTGGGGTCTATGCCAGGGTCTACAACCCCCCTGTACATTTCTCAGACCCCCCTGTACAGGTTTCAAACCCCCCTGTACAGGTCTCTGCTCGTCCAGGGTTTCCAGAGGGTTGTATTTTGTTTCATGAAGGAACAGTGGACCACAGTGGAATAAGGAGCTAGTAGTAAATCAGGAACTGTAATTAATTTCTGTGCCAGTAAGTCATTGTGACTTTGGGGAGAAACAGAGGCTGTTAGATTTTAAAAAGCAGCTGTTTTTTTGGTTTTTTTTCTGGGAGGAGCTGTGAATCCCTGAAAAAGTCTGTAAAACCTTGCTATTGACTCAGCAGGAGACTACAAGCTGGCAAACTACTAACAAACACAAACACACCCACACACCCCCTGTTCCCATTTCAGCTCCAAGGACTTTGGTATTTGTTTCCAAACCAACCTTTTCACTGGTTTCACTTAGTCAGTCAGTGCTGTATTTAGTGAAGGCTTTACAGCAAGACAGGAGTGAAGAAGTGGTGCTGATGTGACTCGTTCACTGGTGTTTGGTCACCATTCCCTAATTTTGAAGGAAATACTCAAGAGGTCAAGATTGCTGCATCAGGAGCTACTGCTCTTCTATAAGAATGCTGTAGGAGACATCTAAGTGTGATTAACTGAATAAATGTACAAGCCTAAGGGCAACATCCTTTTAGATGCCACATAAGAGACAACTTAAACTACTACTTGTTTAGTGTTAAGTAGTTGACCTATAGTCAGTGCCACTTCCACACAAACAACTTAAAACTCTGTCTAGGGGCAGGGGACTTCATTTTTTTCTCTTTTCTTAACTGGGATGTTAAGAAATGCTTAAAAAATGATTTTTTAATTCTACTGAAATATCATATAATGTTATTTAGTCATTACTAGAGAAGCTGGATTGCTTTCCTTGCATTTAATTTTGCAGTTATAAGTGCAGAAGCATGGCAACATGATAATGGAATTTTTTAAAACTTTGAAAATAAATTAAACTGTCAGCTTAGACATAACAGAAATGATCACAACAGTACTGTAGGAATTAAAAGCACATCATTACCTATGAAAGTGTAGAACATAATTTCAAATCTCAGTCTTTCTTCTTCCAAAATAAATGGCAAACAAAATGGTTGATCACTCATTTTTCATGCAGTCTAGCAGAAATGTATCTTGCTATGTAATGTGCAGCTATGTATTTTGGAGGCCTCTCACGCTTTGGCATCCACCTAAATTCAAATGATTGTTACTATCACCAGTTTCGAAGTCATGGAAACAAGATTGCTGTTAATGACAGAAATAATGAATAATATAAGCCTGTCTGATTTAACTACAGAGTATTTTTTTCCTTTCCTTTTCCTGAAGAATAATATCCTCTTTGTATTATATAAATGTAGAATATAAATCCTTGCAGAGAAATATTATTGGTCTAGCAGGAAAGACAGTTTTCATGGGAATATCATTTTCTTTCCAGGAAGCATTGGGTCTATATGTGGTAGTGGCTGCAGCTGTCTTTTTGTGTATGCAGAGTATTTCTAGCTTGCAGTGACTTTCCGTGCATACAACTTTTGACAGTTTTAAAAGCCTTTACAGAGTTCCTCTTCCTGAGGATGTGGAAGTGTCTAGACTATTATAAGATTTTAAAATAAAAACAGAACTTTGAAGATTTAGGTTAGTGTTTTCGCAGAGCTGTTGCATGTGAGACTCACTGAAGCAGTCTCTTAAACCATAAAATCATATTAACCTAAATTTGAACAAATGCATTTTCTCTCTCCAGCTAGAAGTATGATGTCAGACAGTACTGTAATTTAAAAACATGATGATGGAGAAAATGTCTGGTTTCTGTAATGCAGAAAATACATTTATCTGATATTTAAAAGTGGGTTACCTTTGGATATATGAAAACATTTATTCTCAAGTAAAGCTTATGGATGATTACAACAGTCTAGAGAAGATATAAAATATTTCAAAACCTTTTACTTTTCTGGCATTTCACCTATTGAAGGCTGAAAAGAAAAGCCTTCTTTTCTTTTTAGAAGCTATGGAAAAAAAGATTACAAGAAGAAATTGAAGAGAAGATTGCTAAATTGCATGAAAAACATGCTTCCTAAGATAAATAAGTAAAGAAATATGGCTCATTCCCAAGTGGCACATTATATCCCGGGTTCTATTAAGAGCTGTTTAATACATATATATTGCTATTTTTTTAGTATCTCTCCTCTTTTCAGACATGTCTAAATCTGTGAAGTTTTGAAACACAACTCTAAGTATCAACTAAAGGAGAAAACTCTGCTCTAAAAGAGCAATACCCATGCCCTTAAATTTTTGAGAAAATTCTCCTTAATTCTTTGCTGTCATTTTTTCTAATGTAATACTGCTTTGGTTTTCATCTTTTTTTAGCAGCTTATGCAGAATGGTTTCCAAGTGAAGTAATTATAGAATTAAAGTTAGCATTGAACAATAGAAGAAAAAATGAGAGAGGTTTGAAAAGATACTGTTCTCCTTAGAGATTTAAATTGAGATTGAGCACTGCAGAAGTGAATAGTCATTGAAAAGTTTTGGATATGAAGAGCTGCAAATAAGAAGAGATTCCTATACTATCACTGCTAATTCAGTTATAGAACGAAACAAAGGAATAAGCATTTGCTGAATTGCCTTGGAAAGTAAAAGATGTAAGACCAAGGGACAGCCTGGAACAAGACCATGTTAAAAACGACCCAACAAAAATATGTCCAAAACATAACCCCACCAAACCTTGTGAGCAAAACCAACAAAAATTACTGATGAAGCCTTATTTTCTCCCTTCCTTCCATTTTGAGAACTAGTTTATTTGCTGCTGTGGACTTTGTCTGTTTGTGAGTTCTGCCAGTCTCAGTGGTGATAGTGTGAGAAGTTAGGGAGGAGCACACTTGCAGGGGATAAGTTCTCAGAGAAGACAGAAGACAACTTGTCAGAATTATTTCACAGATAATGTCTTGGAAGGATGGCGTCTTGGAAGGATGGCCTCTTGCAAGAGCATCTTCTGTACATGCATATGACAGGGAAGAAAGAATGAAAGAAATTAAAATCAAGAATACATTGAAATAATTGAGAGATATTGCAGAATCTTGCTTTCCTCCTCTGAAAGTGTCTAGAATCTGGGAAAGCTAAGTTTCTTCTCTGACTTAGTAAAGGTCCAGCAGTCTTGAGAGAGCCTGGTCCAAGACAGGGGAGTACTGGAACAAATGAGATGTGGTATCAGCCTCCACTGAAACTGGGTTCTGAGGCCTTGTACCACCCCTGCTCACCATCTTCTGCCCCTGAAAGTAGATGGTGTCCTTCACTGCAACTAGGACACTGCTGTCTGTGGTGGCAAAACAGATGTATTATTTAGAACACTCAATTTCAGCTGCAGCTATAGGCTGACAAAAGAAATCCACCCCTTGAATATGAAACAGCATCTTTTTTGTGCTTTCTCAGAGCATGTCTGTTTGCATTTCATCAGTTCTGCCCATATAATACTGAGATGGAAAGGAGAAGATAAATTAATTATGAGAACTATTTGTGTGATTTATGCATTATGCAAACATTCTTACTACAGTTACCAATAAATAAGCTGTACTGTGGCAACATTGTTTTCAATTTTGCATTGTTATTTTATATAAGTTTATAATTTATATTAGTACCAAAGTCCCCAGTTTGCATGTAGCCAGGAAAAATTAGTATTTTTTTTTTTGTATAAACATCCTACTAATTTAAAAAATATAATTATAAGCTATTTGGATTAATATAATTACAAGAAAAGGCCCTTCAGTATGCATAGTTTTTCCTGTAATTAGTTTTTAAAAAATAAAAATACTACCTTTGAAGGGAAAATAAAAGATAGAAAACCGGAATAATTTAGCAAGAAGAGACCTCTGTAAGATTTTAGTCAAATGTCCTGCTTTAAGTAGGGTCAGACATAGGATCAGACAAAGACTTCTTATTCTCTTGTATACAGTGGAAAAGACATTTGCCTGATGCTATGTGACCGCTGGCAGCCTTGGCAAGTTACCTAAATTGGGAAGCAATAAAAAGTGAAAACAACAGGCCCTTGGAAGAGGGCACATCCATGGCCATCTAACTCCATTTAGAAAGTTGAGCTCACGGTAGAACCACGGTGTGAAAATTCTGGGCTTCCAGACAGGACAGGACAATTGAGTGTCCTCTTTCTCTGCATGGGAGCCTTCAAGGAGCGGGGAAAGTGGTGACAGGGAACAGAACAGGAATTGGGACCTCCCTGCCCTACATATCTCAGGATCAAGGATATGAGTTGAAGGGGAAAGTGTGCTAAGTACATTTGCAGATAACTCAGCAGGAAGGAGGAAAACAGGATCAGTCAAGAGATCAGAAGAATGAAAATGCTGTCTTGACCTCTCCAAATACCTAGGAGAACTTCTTCTTAGGGAAGTGGAGAAGTTAGTATATTTAATTAAGTTTATTGTGTTCCACTGCTCCTCTTTAAGCAGTTGTATGAACCCTCCAAATGAGGTGAGGTGGAAAAGCCAAGAAGCATAAACTTTCATGTCAGGTCTGTAACAATATAAAAACTAATTTTTTAATCACTGATGAAAAGTTTTACTTCTAAAGGTAATGCTTGCTTATTTTTCCAGTAGGAATTCACTGTGACATTCAATGGCAAGCAAAGTGTAAAGGGGCAAGAAAGCAGGTAGGCTATGACACTGATTCATTCTGTTATGGGATTCAAATTCACACAAGAGAAAATAAATTTGTGAAATTATAGTATAGAACAATCATTTTCATAATTTCACCAAGAATATGACAAGGTTTATAAAGTATTCAAAGAAAATCTAAATAGGTGTACAAATAAGGTAGAGGAGTAAAATCGAGCAAAGATTACACTTTTGGTAATCTTAAGTATTGGTCTCTTAAGTATCTAAATTTCTCCAAATATTTTCAAGGCAACAGCTAATCTCCATGAAACTAATTTTGAACATATTTTCCTTGAAAGTTTTCTTCCCCATAAAGCTGAATATGCCTCCCAAATACTGAAGATTTTTCAAGCTTTATACAGAACATAAGGATAATAAATCCAAGGATAGATGCAAGGAATTAGGTTTTAAAACACAAGAACTTCTATAGCTCTGCATCTCTTAACAGGCCAGATCAGTTGAATGCATCCTTTAGGAAATACAATAGTTCATTCACAGAATCACAGAATCTCAGAATGCCTGGGGAAGGGACCTCTCGAGATCATCTGCTCCAGCCCAGCTGCTCACCTACAGCAGACAGCTCAGGGTCACATCCAGGCAGGTTTGGAATTTCTCCAGCAAAGGAGACTACACAGCTTCTCTCAGCTGCCTGTTCCAGTGTTCTGTCACCCCCACAGTAAAGAAGTTCTTCCTCATGTGTAGTTGGAACTTCCTGTGTAGTAATTTCTACCCATTGTCCCTTGTCCCAGTGTTTGGCACCACTGATGAGTCTGGCCCCATTCTCCTGACAAGCACCTTTAAATATTTGTAGGTATTGAAGAGGTCCTCCCAATCTTCTCTTCTCCAGACTAAGCAGGCCCAGCTCCTGCAGTTTTTTCCAAATAAGACAGATGCTCCAAACCCCTCATCACCTCTATGGCCTCTGATGGACCCTCTTCCATAGCTCCTTGTGTTTCTTGTCCTGAGGAGGCCAAAACTGCAAACAGCATTCCAGATGTGCCTCACCAGGGCTGAGTAGAGGGGCAGGATCACATTCCTTGGCCTGTTAACAACCTCTTCAAAGCCTTAGCATTGTGTGTGTTCACAGTGAGTCCCAGATGTGACATGTCTGCTCTCCTTTTTCTCCCAAGGCACAGATTCACAATTGTTTGCGACCAAAGAAACAAGTCCAATGGGAGAGAATGGAGGTGGCATTAAAATTAATTCCCTGCACTTGCAGGTAGGAATTGCATAACTAAAGTACAAACAGAAAATAAAGTGTATAAAGATTCAATGAACCACTATAAATAAATCACTTCCTAAATAAAACAGAATCATTCATGTTAACATATAACAACATAAAAGCACAGGGAAGAAGACTTAAACTCATTTTAAAAACCCTGTAATATTTAAGCAGGAAAGGCCCAGGACGTTAGCAGTGGCTCTGTTCTCTGTGTGTGTAAGAATGGAGTAAGTGACCAAATTAACCAAAGAAGGGGCCAATACACTACTGGACATAAAACCAGACAGATCAGCATCCTAGTTCCTGCCTATATTTGCTAACCCTCTAGCAAACTGTATCCAGGAAAGCAAGAAAAATCACTGAGTGACAGGTGTTTCACTCTATCTGTTGGAGCCACCATATGCCCTACCTGTGACAGTTGTTCACTTGTATGAATTATGGGGTCAGTGTTTTATCCTTTTCATTAAATAACTATTTCTTCATAGACTTAAGAGTTCAGCAACTAAATATTGTAAATAAGATTGTGATAAAATAGATAAAACAAATGTAGGAGACCTCCCAAACTTCATTTTCATATCTGTGGTTTCTTCACTTCTGCCTCTAGGTTGCTTCATGTGTTGTATTTTAACTTTGAAATGCTGTCTTGTACAATTGATATAATATGAAAAGTGTACCTGTACCAACTCTGCTTTTTCTGAAATAATTGAAATGTAAACAAAAGTAGAATAGAGATAGCCAGGGAATATAAATAGCTAATTAAATGCTCCAGGGGTTTAAAAGATAATGAGTCTGAATTACAATGTAGATTTTGACTTTTTGTTAAGATCTGACTTGGGTATCTATCCATTAAGATATTATCAGGAGATTAGTTTGCCAGAGCCAGGGAAGAATAAAAGGTATGAGCACACAAAATTACAGCCTTGCAATTTATAGGTAATTTAAAACTGATATATCTCAGTTTTTAAGAAAAGTTCTAAAAAATATTTCATTGTGCCAAAAATGATTATACAGGTATGATTTTCTTTAATGGAGACCTTGAGGTCTTGAAATTGTGTTCTCTTGTTCTCAGCAAGAGGAATATAATTTCTTATTTAAAAATATGAGACCATAAAAGGATTCTGTCTGATATTCAGACAATACTCCATTTACACAGACGTGCCTATCTATCTGTGCACAGACTCACAGAGTGTGCTGACCTTTCATTTCCATATTTTGTGCTCAACACAGGTGATTTCCAATACATGGAGTTATCTGCAAAACTATTAATAGCCTGACATTTACAGATGAGTAAAACTGAAAATCCTCTGTGATACATACGCTGTGGTTAACACCAATTATGCAGCCAAATAATCCAACTAAGGGCTAGAAAGGAAACATGAAAAAGCACAGTTCTGTTACGCATTACTCACTTTTTGTTGACCAATCTCATGACTAACAAAGCCAACATATCTGTCAGTTAACAGTAAAATCTGACCTTTCTCACTTCATTATAGATAATGATTCTTTTTGTATAAACATACTGCAAATCCTTTTATTGTTAGAGAAGGATCCTTAGAAAATTTCACACTTGATGTTAGGGAAGTAGGGTTTCTCTTCTTACATAAAGAAACTCAATACCACAACCAAGCAAATATTAAGCAAAACAAGTAGTAAGAAGATATCTAAGCAAATATTAAGAATGTTTGCTAATGAGTTTAACATTTAAACTGGAGATGTGCATTACTACAACTGGTTTCTATCGTCATAAGTCTTTGCATTTAGTAAGCTGAAAATGGAAATTTGTAAACTGTTTACTATTTGTAAACCATAGGAAATAATTTCTGCAGTATTTCATACTTGTCATAAAAAAATTTTCTTTATTTATTTGCTTGTTTGTTTTAAAGCAAAGTACATTGTCTCAGTCATTAAGTCTCTAAGCAGTGCTGACTAAATATTATGAAGCACCAGTGAGAGGTTTTTGAACAAAGTTTCATTGACTTCAAAGAAATCAAGTGTACTTTAATAGTTTTTTCCAAATTCCCTTAAAATGTTCCAGCTGCTGAAAGCTTCAAATTTCTTTTTTGTCATCATTGCTGTTGTTAATACTTTAGTATTTTAAGTATTGCTAGTGAATACTTTGAAGAATTTCAATAGAACAGCAAGTGGGAAATTTCCAAATTCTACTTTATTTGCTGCCTGGCTAAACGTATGTCAATCTGTACAGGCTTTATTATACACCCACCTCTGCCTCTTACAAATATTTTCTTCTGTGATGAACAAAAGCACCACTAGTAAATGTAACATTTTGATAAAAAAGTGGATTTGATGTCCAGGGAGAGACAAATAGTGAGAACATAGAGTAAGGCTTCTAGGGGTAAGTACAGATATTTTTTGTATACCAGTTTTCTCTTTAGGAATAAAAGTTCTAACGAATATTTTGTTGGAATTTTCTGTCACTTATTTGCACTGAAATTACAAGCTGTATTGCCCAAACAGGATCTGGAGTCTCTCTTACTGGAAATATTCCAGAACCCTCTGGACTCAGTCCTGTGCCTTGTGCTCTGGGGTGACCCTGCTTGAGCAGGGAGGTTGGACCAGATTACCCATTGTAGCCCCTTCCAACCTGACCCATCCTTCCCATCATATGATTCTGTGTGAAATGAGCATTTCGCCTTAGGCTCCCCTGGATTAGAATGCTACTAATCAGGCTACCTTTTTCTTACTATTTGGCTATTGTAAAAGAAGTATCAGTTGACTCGTTATGTCATGCATTGTGGAATTGGTTTATTTTATTCCTCTTTAAAAATAATGCTGATTTGATCATGGACAGTCCTATGAATGGAAGAGTTGTTCTCACTGAGATAGAACTGAACTCATCAGGGCAAAAACAACTTCCAGATTGCACAGTAGGAATGCAGATGACATGCAGAGTGGATGGGATAGAGAGAAGCAAGATTTTTGAGAGGCACAGCAACCAACCACCAAAACAATCTAGGGATCAGAGGGGCTGTTTACAGTCTGCTGCAACTCCTCAAACCACTGAGCTAACAGAAATCAAGCCTAAAAGGAAGTAGCTGTCTTGCAACCAAGTAACATCTATTAATATTTATGTACATTTTAACAATTTATTGTCGCCACTAACAGCAGGTCTGTGATCTTTGTCAGCATTTCTGGTCAGAAAATCAGGAATTGGATCAGCACAGAGAGCATCAGCTATAGAACCAGAGCTTTTCTACTGTGGCCTCAGGAATTCCTGAGGAATCCCTGACAGACTTTGGAGATGGGGCAAGGACTCCTGTCATGTCCTGCTAAAGATCTGACTTTTGATGGTGATGTGTTTTGCAATAGTTATTTGCTGTTCTCTTTAAAGATGTCTTTAGATTATTAATGCATGATACACATGAAGACTAATAAGAAGCAGATTCATAACAGAGGTCTGTCTTATAGTGAGAAGGAAAATGTCTATGCTTTTCCATAAATCTGAGCATTCGTTGGGGCAGTATATTAGCTGATAACATTCTTGTACAGTTTATAGTAGGTGAAAACCACGAGGGGAAAACCAGTTAAGTGACTGTTCCTCTGTCTCTATCTGCAGCTGTTAGGGAAGGGAAGAAGAGAATGATAAAAAGGGTATTTTTGTGTAATTTGATAATTTATTCGGAAAATATTTCCCTACCAATGGGAAAAAAAAAAAACAAAAAACCTCAAGAGCTTTTACCCATGGGCTCAGATAGCTGGTCTAGTGGAAAGTCTTTATTATTCTGAATTTAGGAAATTTTATTTATTTATTCATACAGAAGTAAACTGTGGAGGTCATGCCTACTGAGTGCAGGCAAAGCCTTTTGTACTGTTCTGTCATTCATTATGTATAGACTATATTTTTAGATATTAAAAGTTCAGAGAAGTTTAAACTTTTGGGGGTTTAAATGTTTTTAATCATGTTTTCAAGAGATTTTCTTCTCTCATGTCATAGGTACAGGAACCTGATATGTTTTGATGGGTTTATGTTGGCCCTTTTCACTATCCTGATTTTTGCTATATTGAAGTCTACTGGGTGCCATTGGATTTTTTTTCCCTTCTTCACTAGACAGGATGTCCACTAGTACTCAGCTATTTTCACTTGCAGAAATTCCCGTACCCACTTAAACTACAGTTTCCCTTTCTATAACCTAAATAATTGTGAGGGGGTTTTAAGGTTTTCACTGGAAATTGTTATCTACTGTCTTTTAAAGTTTTACATCTCTTTCAGCATCATCTAATTTGTTGCCTAAAGAATTTTCTGAAATCGTTGTATTCTCAGAAAGAGCAACTTTAATTTTGATGTAAATCTTTATGTTTCATCTTTTTTTCTAACTTTTCTTTTGACAAATATATTGAGTGTGTTTACAACCTGTGTGCTGCTGTCCAGCCTCTGTTCCCAAACAACCCTTGCTTTGGAGAGGCCACCCCTGTGTTTTATTTGTTAGAGAATAATTTATCTCAGTAACAGCAGTGCATGCAGCAGGGCTGGGAGAGCACAGAGAGCCCTGCCCCACAGTGTCCCTGGCCCCTTGCCCAGGGCCCAAACTCCCCATGTTCATATCAGCTCATGCCTAGTCTTGGTCCCAGTAGGATGTGGACCACACCAATGCCTTGCCTCCAGTCCCAGCCCCATCTGTTAGTGGAACCTCTGGCTCCAGTCCATCCCCTGACAGTCCCCAGGGCTGCTGGGATGCCTTGCCATGGCTCTGCCCACTCTGCTCTGGCTGGAGTGTGAGGGCAGGACCCTGACAGTGCCTGGGTCACCCTGATTTTGAGTGCCGTGTCCAATTCTGACTCCTTCATTTCAGGAAAGACATGGAAGTGCTGGAGCTTGTCCATAAAAGGGCAACAGAGCTGGGGAAAGGTCTGGAGCACAAGTCTAATGAGGAGCAGCTGAGGGAGCTGAGGAGGCTCAGTCTGGAGAAAAGGAGGCTCAGGGGCACCTTCTCACTCTGAAGAACCCCCTGACAGCAGGGTGGAGCCCGGTAGGATCCAGCTCTTCTCCCAGGCAACCAGCAACAGGACAAGAGGACATGGCCTCAAGCTGCACCACGGGAGGATCAGGTTGGACATCAAGAAGAATTTCTTCACTGAAAGGGTTGCAAACATTGAGTGTGCCCAGGGAGGTGATAGAGTCACCATACCTGGAGGTATTCAAAAAACCACTGGACATTGCACTCAGTGACTCAGCCACTGGTTGACAAGGTGGTGTTTGGTCAAAGGTCGGACTCACTATCTTCAGAGGTGTTTTCCAACAAAAATGATTTGGGGATAGTATTACTTCCCTGCTCAGCCCCATCCTGCCATGCTCCCTGACAAGGTGGCACTTCTGTCCCTTGTTTCTAAATGTAAATTCTCTTCACTAGATCAAAACCACAAAAAGTTTATTTTGAGTATTCAAAAGCCAAACACAAAAGCACAAACTCTGGTGCTTTTAAAGGCAAACCACATATGGCTGCAACCAGTATGGTTTTGTTTGGGTTATCATCTGCCTGAGGCTTTAATGATGTTTTTGATCTTCTGCTTAGTTGCTTTCCTTTGTAAATCATTCATCAAGGGTTATATTTTTGTTCGGGAGAGCAAAAAAACTTTGTTACTCTAGTTACCTGATGGATACTGTAACTTCAAAAAATGAATAGATAAACACTACAAATTTACCAACATTTAGCTGGCATTTGCACTTTGCTATTTTAGAGCCTTATGTTGGGATTACATAGATAGGTATAACTGGTGTGTAGTGTAGCAATGAGTTAATGAAAAGTGCTCTTTCTTCCTATATCTCATTGAATAACAAAGGGCCAGAAAGCTGCAAATCATAAGCCTATGTGTAGTTAAACTAGGCTACTGGGTACAAAGGGCAGAACTTTATTACAAGTTTTTGGCTGCTGCTATGCAGAATCCCCAGGCTAATGAAGAGAAAGAAAACTGTGGGGAAAAATACTTTAATTTTATTCTCAGAATCTTTGCTTTGTTAATATTTTATTATTTTTTTTTTTTTCCTGATTCCTCCTTTTTTATACATCATAGCACAGGAAAAAGAAAGAAAGTGGAGAAAAAGGAGGAAAAAACTCAAATAAGAAAGAACCCAAACCTATAGGGTTTATAGCTGTCACAGATATAAATATCTTTCTGAAGGAGGCATATTTGAGCTACAGTTAACATAAGTGGTTCACTGCCTTTTGTAATGGATATTGTTTATTATATTGTTCCCTAAGAGAAGATATAAGCAAAGACTATTACAAAAGAACTGCTGAGTTATCAAGCCTTGTCCAGATTATAGAGTGGCAGTACTGGAATTACAGAAGTGTCTGAAATGCAAAAGATATCTCTTGCTCTTGCTTTTTTCTCCAGACTCCATTATAAGTTAAAGGTAGGGAAGGGAGTTTTTGTGACATTTCTTGCACTTAAAAATATAAATTCTGTCCCTGTAACACCTCGTGCTCATTGCCTGCAGTACAAGCAAATAATTTGATCCTTGACTGATGGAAACACTTGTGTTACCTTGACTTTTGATGATTGCAGTTCATACCTGCTCTTCACCATACACTTTTAAACTTTTTTTTTTTTAACTTTTTTTTTCACTTTTTCTTTTCACTTGTTCTCTTGGTTTCATATATTTTTCTAAACCTAGGTTATATTCTGTATTATTTTCATTCATGGAGATAATTGGGAGTTTTCAGTGCAAAAAACTTACAAAACCCCATTCTTAAAAGAGATAAGAAGAACATTAAGCAATAATACTAAAAACAAACAAACCCAAAAAACAAAAACACATCCCAGAAGGACAAAAACCCCAAAACAAAACAAAGCAAAAACCCAAAAGCAGAAGATTGTTTCGCTTCTTTTTTTTTCTTTTTTTTTTCTTTTTTTTTTTTTTTTTTTGTGCCACAGAAACTGATTAAAATTTTTGAAAAGAAAAATTATATGGAAAAACATATTAAAAAAACTTCATAAATTTCTGTTCCCAGCAGTATAATTGTAATTCTTTTCCTAAAATTTTGCATTTCAACCATTGCAGAGGTTGCTATAGTAGTGAACTAGGGTTTTATTTAACTTGGACTGATACAGAGCTATGATCTACCTTGATGGTTAGAATTCATATTACTACAGGTTTATGGCTACAGTAATTCATGTATTATTTTTGTTAAACACCATAACACAAGGTTGGCTGAGGAGTAAAAATATTTTTATACTTAATTGTAGTAAAGCTTTGTGTTTTGAATCATACTGTAAGTGAGGTTTGGGGTTTATACATATTTAGAATGGTGGAAGTGGTGTTTAGAGTCTTGCAATATCACACATTTCTGGATTACAGCACAGTGTTAATAAGAAACGTGTATTTGAAACTGATGCTGCACTTTAGCAGCAGTTTAGCTGTTGAAGGAAAAAAGTATTATATGGATGTGGCCTATTAAAATGGTACCAGTAAGACACTTCAAAAGATAATCAGAAGATGATTTATATGTCACTAGATGTATCCTTAACCTCTCTTATCAGCCCCACCCAGAACTGAGCCTACAGATGTTTTCTTGTTATAGAGAACTTTTTCCACTTTTTTTTTCCTACAGAATATCATAAATACTGTCTATATAACACTTCTATACTTAATTACAAATCAACCTGATTGTGGAAACAAGCTCTAATCTCTACCTTTAATTGAAGTTAAATGGAACTATACTCAGCAGCAGCCAGACAGCTTCATTTGCCTAATGCACAGAATAAACAATCACAGTCACATCACATTTCAGGTCTTATTCCTCAGAAGTTGTTTTACTAAGAAGAAATAATAGTAATAATAATAATAATAGTAATAATAATAATAATGGAAGCATATATCTTGATGTGTGGATGGGGCATAAATCAAAATTTTTTGGTATTTCAATGAAATAGTTATAGAAATACCAATTAAATAGTTACAGAAATAATACATTTATTTAAGCGTTCAGAAAAGTTCACTCACAAATAACTGTGTTAAGTATCTATATGAAGACAAAGATCCCTTTGGGGAGAAAAAAATCACAGAAAAGTAGTATTCAACTGCCATTTTTACTTTGGGAAGAAATCTTGTTGAAAATAATGTCAGTTGCAAAAAAAGCCAGGAACTCTGAGCTGAAGAATCATCATACCAGTGAGTCTTTTTTAGAATACACATATCATTAATTTGCAGAAAGAGAAAATGTCATACTTTTTGTTATCTCTCAATATAATAAGTCATCTTCATTAGTGCTACATCCACAAGCAGATTACTGAAAATGAAAAAAAGGTAGATTTGGTTTTTGTTAAAAGAAACTCAAATACCAGAATGTTTTACTTGTGGTACTCAATTATCCTTTTATCAAAATTCATGTCAAAACTGAAGTATTAGTATTCTAAATCTGTGTCTTTCTTTTTGATCACTGTGATTGTCCTAGCTTGACTAGTTCTAAGGATTTGAGATTAATGATTTAAAAATCAGCCAAATAATTCAAACTATTTTACAAATATTTTGCAGTGAAATACTACAACTAATATTACATGCACCGTAATTGTGTATTAGTTTTTATTTGACCTTTTTTACAGCAAGACATAATTCTTGAGCAGTGTTTGGTCTGAAGAATGGATGTTACTAGGCCACTTGTTTGCAAGTCAATAAAATTTATTTTCATTCATACATAGCTGATGGCTGAGCAGTTGTTAAATGTCATCATCTAGTAAGTAGCAGAGTGAATATTGCCAATGATCTTTGTTGTGCTTTCACTTTTATATTAAACCTGCTTTTTCCAGGCAATAGAATTATTTGGGTACCTGAAACCAGTGAACTTTACTGCTTAGAACTATTAGTTCTAAACATAAAGTTTTGACCATATTTTCTGAAGGACATTTCAGATTTCAGCTCTTTCAGGTTTTGGCATGCTAGCTATTGAGACAGTGTGTTCTGACTTAGTATTTGGAATTCTGTAGGAATCAGAGACCTCTCTGGTTTAACTCAAGAATTTTACTGACCTTCACAAAATCAATAGAATCATAGAATGGTTTGTGTTGGAAGGGACTTAATAGATCATCTCTTTCCAACCCCCTGCCATGGGGAGGTCCACTAGACCAGGTTGCTCAGAGCCCCATCTAACCTGGCACTGAACACTTCCAGGGATTAAGCACCCACAGCTTCTCCAGGCGACTTTCCCCAGTGTCTGACCACCCCACAATAAAGAATTTCTTCTAAATATCGTATCCAGATCTGCTCTCAGTCTGAAGCCACACCCTCTTGTCCTGTAACTCCAGGTCTTTGTAAAAAGTACCCCTAAGTCTTTTGTAGCCCCTTTAGGTAGAGGAAGGTGCTGGAAGGTCTCCCTGGAGCTTTCTCTTTGGAAGAAGCTGAACAACCCCAACTCTCCCAGCTTTTCTCCACATCAGAGCTGTTCCAACCCTCTGATCATTTTCTGAGACGTCCTCTCCACTGGCTCCAAGAGGTTCACATCCTTCTTGTGTTGGAGGACCCAGATCTGGATACAGCACCGAAGATTGGTTCTCATCTGAGCAGAGCAGAGGGGCAGAGTCCCCTCCCTCCCCAGCTGCCCACAAGGCGTCAGATGCATCTCAGGATACAATTTTTTGCCACTACTCCAGCATTTTATTTTGTGTGAAAGAATATCATCATTCCATATAGCCCAAAGTTTCAGTTTCCTTTATGTGGAAATGTTAGCCCACTATCAATTCCATTGCATTTCACTTTCCTGAGAAAATTCATGATTAAATAAAATCTACATTATCTCTAAGGCAGATTCATATTTTAATTTTTCACCCCAAAGAATCAGAAATGTTAATTAATAGAATTATTGTGAAATGTGTCATCTCGTACAAGCTCTACTATTGATCTTAGGACTGTTACCAAATGCATTACATTTACATTATCAGACCAAAGGAATTGGTAGGTGGAAAGCAGAGGAAACAGGAGACTTTATGACAAAAACGTAAGTGTAAGAAAACGGATTTCAAACATTATCTTTTACAACCCATTATGAAAAAAAATCCTCCAAACCCATGCTGTTCTCAGTGACTTATTGCAGCTGCTTAATGATTGGAAGTACATATTGAAAAAAGATTGATTCATACATGATAATAACAAGTCACCTGTAAAAATGAGTAGATAAAACAAATTTATCAAACACATTTAACAGGAAAATCTTTCACCAACAATAATTTAAATGTCTAGTAGAACCTGTATTAATTAAATCCAGTGAAGATGAAGATAAAATTTTTAATACCTATAATTTGTCCATGACTGTACATGAACACATGTTCCAAAGATGTGATGCAGGGGGTGTGTTTTGAGATTGATGAGCACCAAACCATATTGATCTTGTAGCTGCACACCATGATAATTTGTACACTTTTCCACATAATAACCATATTTAACTCAATGTAGAGAGGTGAGAGAGACCTCTTTCTCATGCTGAAGTCTGGCTAAACAAATCTTACCTTTTTCCTCTTTTTATATAACTTTGGGGAAAGTGGTCTTGATTCTCCCAGCAACCTTCAAATTTCCTTATTCCTCAGGAAATTCTATCCCTTTTATGCACTGTACAAGAGAAATATTCTTCTATATCTGTATTTGCTCATGTAATATTAATGTGAGAATAAAGCTACTAAGACTGGTATTTATTTCTGAGTTTTCCTGGAGTTGGATGGAATCACACTCATAAGCTGCGATGACCACTTAGCTGTTGTTGCCTTTCTAAAGAAGGTGTTGAACCACAAGAAAACTTTCAGCAGGTATGAGATTGTTCTCTTAATCTGTTTATATCTTCACACACAACTTGCAAGATGAAGAGTTTGATATATATGAAATAATTCAATCATTCCAAAGTTGTAATCGCTGTTGTGGTGTTTTTGATCATTACCTTCACACTACAATACTGGCTTTTAAAGGAGATTGGCACTTTTTAACAAGTAAACGTTTTCAAGTTGCATATTTTACTGCCTGTAACTATCTAAAAAGTTTGTTGCATGCTCATGTTGCCTATAGACTTTGTTGTTGTAATATTTTATTTGTTGCACACGACACAAAGAAATGACACTCACACACTGAGATGTCCAAGGCAGAAAAGAGGCAGTTTATTTACAAACGTCAACATTTATAGAATTCCAGCAGTGAATGTGGATTGGAGGAAGAAAATCTTCCTCTCCAACCACACTGGTTGAAGTGGAACCCAACAGTCCATCAACAGTCTTTTCCTTATGAGACGAATGCAAACATGGTTATACTGTTACAATAACAAAAAAGTTATTTATGTAAAATTGTGTCTGACTCCATTGCAAAAGGTAAACACAGAAGGCTAAAATAGATATTTTTTAAAAATTCTTAAAAAGCAGAAAGAACAGCAAAAACCCAAACAACAGTTATTTGCCAGTTTTTTATTCCTTTTAAATAACCCCCAATTAAATCAAAGAGCTTTTTTGTAAGTATTTGTGGGATTTTACTTAGGAACACACTGACAGTCATGTACTAAACAGTCTTTTATAGTGACAGGAGAACTGTACTCTAAAGAGTCTACCAAGGCAGTTGACTCAAATTTTGAAGTCTTCTATCACAGTTACTTTTTTTTTTTCCTGAGTTGATATATGTGAGTGCTTTATTATCTGAAATTGCAGAAGTCAAGACCTCGCAGCAAACATGCTTCCCAAACTGTGAGGGATACACAGGAAGTAGGCACCTGTTGCTCCTACTTTCAGTTATGCCACTGCACACAAGAGAAAATAAATGCAGTTCTATGGTGTGTTTTCTACACCATAAAAAATACAAAAATTCTAAATTTAGGAAAAATGTATTCAACGTCAGAATAAATTGTTTCGTCTGATGGTACTGGTTTTGCAGAAAAAAATCTGTTTTGAAAAGCATCTGTCTGGAAACCAAACAACTATGAACATATATTATCCTCTTTTAATATGACTTGATTCCTCCAGATGAAGGTAAAATCTCCAAATACTAAGCATTCTATTTTCTTCACTGAAAGGAAGACAAGTAAAAGTTATGGGCTACTGAAAATCTCTGTCCTCTGTCCATAAAGATTTCCTGAAAGCCACATCTCCATGACGTTTACCAAGGTGTCAGTGTCAGAATCTCTCTTTTACTATCCAAATGTGAACAGAATTATTGATTACTCTAATATTTTGTACATAATTTTTTTTTTTCATTTTATTATTATATAATCTCTCACTCCATAGCCTGTCAGGCTATGTGCCATTGCTAATATGTCAAAAGACAACATAAAACGGTAATGAAAAAAGCAAATGTAAATATTTTCTCAGAATGAATATTGGATTTTTGCTCCTGAAATATCTTTTTCATTTTGGAGAAATCTTATTGTGTGGAATATATTTGTTCTGCAATCCACCAAAAACTGTTTTTCTGAACAAGTATTTTCCATCATAATCAGTTCTGATATTTTGCAGCAGTATTTTTCAACAAACATACCAAAAGAATGTTAAAGTTACAAATTCAACTACAGCAGGTTTAGAGAAATCCAATTTCCACAGTCTGTATGCATATCATAATTCAATAAAGTACCCACAAATTATTTTCTTTATAGTTCTGTCCTCATTCACTTGATGCAATGGCCTTTCCCTTCATTGCCTGCAAATGCCACAGATCAACCAGGCAATTTTCCAGTCTGGCATCTGGTGTCCTGAACTTGGCAGAGGTTACTTTTCAAAATCTCTCTTCTGCATCTAAATAGGAGTTTATGGAGTCGAAGTGTAAAAATAACACTTACTATGCTTCTTTTGCACCTCCCTGTTTCAGAACATAGGATCAAGATTTGGGATTAAATTGGCCTCATCTCTTAATTTTACTCTGTGGTCAACTGACCAAACTTAAATAGGAGCATATAGGCACCAGAAATGCCTGAAGTCATGTCTTCCCAAGATACCTCCTGACTATGGGGGGTATTATGGCAATTTAAGAGTTTTCTAACATTTATTTTAAGAACAAATATATATGAGTATGTATCCCTGGTTCGTGCCTGAGATGTTTTGGTTTTCTGAAATTCTTTTCCCAGGAATTTTCTGTAAACAAGAGGCATGTTTTTGTAGCTGTAACTTTGTTTACGTTCCTTTCCCTAGGAGGGACTTCTTGATGTCCCTCTGGTTTGACCAATGTGATTGAAGAAGTTTGTCTTTGTTTCACCAATCAAATTGCTCTTTGTAGAATAGTATAAAAGGGAGACACCCCCAGAAATAAATATAGTCATTTTCAGCCTTCCGAAGTCGGAATCTGTGTCATTGTGGTGTACAACAGCATCATTAGTATATTTGATGAAAAATACTGGTGCAAAATACTAGTTTTATGATAGAAAATACTTGCTCAGCAAAAGACTTCATTACATAGGGTCTGTGGCATAGGCAGAAAAAGTTCATGTATCACAGAGTTTGTAACAACCCATGGAACAGCAATTTTTGCATTAAACCTGTACACATTCCCTATTAACTCCTAGCATCTCTCAGACATAAATTCAAACATTGTGAATGTACTTGCATGCTTTCACACGGTCTCCTTGATATTTTTCCATGTACAGAAGGCCTGGGTTCTCTATCTTGGCCTTGATAAATCTGTATATTGCCCCCCTGCACTTTATCCCTGTTCTGGAGCTGGTTGCTTTCTGGCATCTAACAATGTAAGCTCCTGACTCACCTGAAGATGCCCTCCTATGAGCAGGATCTCAAAAGTTATCAAAGAGTAGCATCTGCCACTTCTCTTGCAGCAGGCTGTTCTTACCCTGCTCAGGCAAAGGCCAGTCTGAGGGTTCAGGTAAATAAATGTAGGTGTCTAAGCATGGATGAGAGAGTAGGGGCTTCATGTGCTTGCCTGAAACCTTTTCAACTGTCTTATTTCCTAATATTTTATGAACATACAAGAAACTCAGACAAGATATAGATCCTACAGAAATGCTTGCCCTCTTGTATCAGACAGGTAGCAGCATATGCAAATTGAGAGGGGTAATAAAAAAGGAAAAAAAATTCTTGTTGTGAATTCTAGAAGTGCTTTGACTCTGTCTACGTACACTCAGTATAAATCTAGATAAGCAAAGTGGGATTCAGGTACCTGAAAACCAGCTCTGCAGGTACTGTGAGGAGCCCCACTGATGATCAGCAGTCTCCATGCAAATGTGTTAGTCATCAGTCTGCTCTGCCTGGATGTCTCAAACCCCCCACAAACTACCAAATGACATCAGTTATTTACCTATTCACAGCTGAATGTTCTCTATACATAATAATTCGAATACTTAAAATTAGGCATCTAGCAGTGCCTTAGAGATCCCAAGGTATCCTTCAACCCTAAGATGCCTTCTTGATACGTCCCATAGATCTTCTGTCACATTAGGCAGCTCTAAGCAGGTATTTTAGCAATTCTGTGATCAAGAATGGCTCTACATAGATGTCTTTATGCATTTGAATTCTTTTGCTACATTTAGAGGTCCAAATTTAAATGCCTGCAGTGTGGTACTAAAAGATATCATGAGGTATTCAGTTGCGTGCTGGAACAGCTGAAATTCGTTTTGACTGTTTTAGAACTGCCTACCAGGATAGGATCAACCCAGCCTAGAAACTGGCTTTCTTCTGTGCTTTAGAACTAGAAATGGCTCTTTAGTTTGATGAATCATTTCATCCTACATGTTATAACTGAATGAATAAATGCTGAATTGCTTATTATATGCATACCACATATACCACATACATATACAGATATTTGTGTAAATATATACGTGCAGCTACAACTTATTGAATTCTCTGCAGTCTCTTGCTGCTGTAACTGCCTTCAGTCTAACACTCATTCTCATACCAACCAACACCTAAAGGTGTGTAACTCTGCCAAGCTACCAGGCACAAAACAGCCCTTATGTGGGCGGTCTGTTCAGAGAGAATGAGGATGTGGTGGCATCAGTTTCCAAGCCCCTCCCAACACTCCTTGAATTCTGCTTAGGAATGTGCTCATTTTGGATATGTCTGGTTGGTGTCAGTCAGGGGATGACAGTGGTTAATCTCTTTATCTTGTCCCATCTCTGTTGCAAGGATTTAATTACTCTCTCTCTCTTTTAGACCTGGTTGTTTTGAGAATTTGCAGGTATATTTGTGCGTCAGCAACACGTGCCATTTTTATAGCCCTTCTCCATGCACATCAATATGAAGATTTTTATTACAATTTTGCAAAGTCCTAGGAGATTCCTGGGCTTCTATTTTCTTATATATCATAGACAGTTCAGTATGTACCAGTAAAACCTGACATCTACCTTTTATGATATTCATAAGTTTTCTTGTCAAAAGTCTCCAAAGCTTCTGGAGTATTTCAGCAATATATTGTCTTAAACTTTCCACTTTCCAAGTCTGGAATTGCAAATGAAGATTACAATTTTCTTCTTTCCTTGCAATCATTTTTATCTTTAAATTCTAACCTAATGCACTCTTCATATGCTGTCGGTTTTATTGGATTCTGATGAGCTTTATGATGTGCCTTCCCACTTTCTCATCCTCTGTTATTCATCTCACATTATCCATTTTTATCCAAGACAAACTGGAAAAAGAATTTGAAAAGAAACAGAAGAGTCAGATGTCATTGCTAGGACAGACACATTCTTGCTGTGCACTGTCATCATATTTTCACTGACTGTCCTGCTGTTAATTAAGGGCTACTTGAGGACTTAATGAATTAAGGACTGTCCTGCTGATTATTAAGGGCTACCTCTCTGCCTAATTTGTCTGAACTTTACTGTTAAAAGAAAAATGGCAGAACACATCAGGTACAGATCTTCATCCAGGCTCTGCTGTGCAGCAATTTTGCCTCTGAGCAGCAGCTGGCTCTCTCCTGAGTTGAGCAGCTAAGTTGTCAATGCCACATACCGTGAAGCTGAATTCCAAAAACCTCTGTTGTGACAGCATGGGGATAGTTGTAGAAAATTTGTGTTAGAATTAGGCAGAAGTTTTGAGTAAGATTATCTTAGTTAAAAGAAACTTATTTGTGGTATTATTTCATTGTAGAGCATTTTTCTAGCAATGTTAAGCATTGGTACACATATTAAAAAAAACCCGGGAAGTTTGTGTTACCACTCTCACATTCCAGTAGTAAGAACTGGAGGGAAAAAAAATAGTAAAACAAAGAAACTGTTCAAATACTTTCTGCTTAGACCATTAAGTTTATTTGGAAAGTTGTTTCAGAACCACTAGACTAATAATAAAGATCTGTTGGTAAACATATGAGAATGGAGACTCAAAAGACAGGTCAGATCCACCCTCTTCAGGGCTCTATATTGGCTCAGACTGTTGTCGTCTATAGCTGCCCTGACAGGACATTGTGCTTCAGATACAGTGGTTCACATGAAGGTAAAGTACAGCTGAAATGTGCCCTAAGAACTGTGTGACCCTTCTGCACCTCTTGTGTCCCCATGTCCTGGAAGAATTCCACCCAGCAGGGGGCCAAAAGGCGGTGGAGAACGACTGAGAGTTGTTGGCAGCTTTAGAGTTGGATTTGATTCTTGTGGGTCCCTTCCACCTCAATATTCTGTGATTCTGTGACTCCAACTCAAAGGATTGGTATGTCCTACTGCTAAAGGCAGGTGCCTTCAGAGAGCTGTACCAACTCTCAGCCAAGAAGTTGTCACCACACAGATGAGAGGGATCTCTGGTGCTGCACATCCTCTTTTCCCCAGGGGCCTGGGCTGGGGGTTTGTCCCTCCCCATGCATATGAGCAAATGGCAAGAGCTCCAGCTTCTCTAGGGAGCCATGGGTCAGGACTTGGGCAGCACAGGGAACACAGCGGTCTTCTCCCTCTTCAGTCACTTGCTGAAGACCTTTGAAAATGTCTCTGAAACAGCATCAGTCTGAGGAAAAGGAGAGCTACACAGCACACACCCACTGTCTGCCCCATTCTCCTTCTCTCCTCCATGTGAGTTTTTCTTCAAAATAGGTTTTGGTTCATGGGCTCATCAGACAAGTCTTCTGTTTTCCCTGGTCAATCTTTTTGGGAATTTCCTTANAACTAAACACCGCAACAATATCCAACAGCTACTGAACAACATTACAACAATAAGTATCTTTAACAGCTTAGAACTAGTTGCAAAATAAACACAGTTACAAACAGAAATCAAAACATACAGCTAGTATACAAGCACAACCACTAAAACGTTTCAACGTCGTTTTTGTGTCTATAACAATCTCATGTACATGTTCTGCTGGATCGGCATTTTGTCCTGGTTTCTTATGCAGGCAAGCAAGGTTTCCTAAGCCGGGCAGCACTGTGCCTGGTCTTAGAGGCTACCTCAGAAGTGTTCCATGGATGTTCTGCTGGGGCTGAAGTGTCTCTTGGTGTCCACTCTGGGCTGCTAATCTGAGGCTGCCCAGAGATACCTGGGTATGTTAAGCTTCAAGGTGGCCACTCGTGGAGGGCAGCCCCATGTGTGCCATGGGCAACGTGAAAGGGTGTCTTGCAGTGGTTTTTCCCCTGGAATGGGGGAACAGCCTAATGGACATGATAACCAGGACAGGACAGTGCATGTGTGGGCTACGTGCCCTGCCTTTTTTTTTTTTTTTATTCCCTAAAAAGCTCACCATGCAGAAGAAGGGGCATTGAGTTGTAATATGAAGGAGCAGGGGTGTAAGAAGCAGGCAGCACCAGCTTTTGGGGTCTCACAGCCAGAAAATTCACTGGAGAGTGTCTTAATGCCTGTGGATGCTGCCACCACGCTGGGTATGGTAAGTGTGTGTAGGGTGGTATAGCATGGTGGGGATTTTGACTCCGTGGTGTTACAGAAGATGCAATGGGAGTGCAAATCCAGCCACAATTTGTAACATCCACATAGTTATTTGTGAATCATATTTTGAAATAGTTTATGAAGTATGGGAACAAAAACCTTCCTCTTGGCTACTACATGGTGGTCAGGATGCTGGTGAACTTTTCTTTCTGTGATGTAAGCATCCACAGTATACGAGCACTGCTCCATTTTATTATTGTAAGTGGCAAAACGTGCATAGGTTTTCAACCAGAACTCTTTTAGGTCTTCACAATGTTCAATTTTTACACATTAGACCTCTATGTGTTTTTAAATTCAAAAACATTGTTGGATGGATAAAATGTGTTGTCTCTGCAAATAAGCTTCCTAGTGGTATATTGCAACTCTCAGCAAGGTCTGTCTGTCAATTCACTCAACAATCTCAGGTAGGCAGAGTGGAAAAAAAATGAGTATTTTCTGCAGGTGAATTAATTTCCCTTGAGGTTAGTGGGCAGGTTTTTGTGGACAATAAAAGTTATGCTTTTTATTTTTTTTTTCCTTTAAAACCATGTCTGCAACTAGCACACACATGCATAGAAGGAAAATTTAGAATGTTTTCTCAGTTCAAGTTTGTAAACAAGTATTTTGTTCTGATGAGATTTAGCATGGAATTATGGGACTACAGAGATTTCATAAACCATCTAGTCTGGCTCTCAGACACCTATTTATGTAATAAGAGATCTAGGGAATGAAATTATGGGTAATGGGACTTCATAAACAAAAAAATTTGGAGTGGTTATTTCCAGCTATGTAACTTGCTATTACTTTTTCAATCCTTAGGACTTCTGACTTGCAATGATTTCTGCAAAAAGACTTCAGTAATAATAAAAATCACAGAACAGGACTGAAGCTGATTTTATGATAGACTGAGTTACGTTTGTCTACCTGCCTATACACAGAAAAACATGATGAAATTAATCACATAGCAACTACAAGAGAAGCAGCACAAAGTTTATTAAATTCTCTATTAAAACTCTCAGTGTTTTATCTGCATGGGATTCAATGCTTGCTTGAAGTGAGTATTTTCTGCTTCTAGGGTGTCAGTTTAACAGTTTCATTGTGGGTTTTCTGACACTCTGTAGACAATTCCTCAAGCATAAACTATTTAGAGACTGCCTGCTCTCCTTCTAGAACATGATAGAAGTACTTTTTGTTTTACTTTATTGCCTATTTCAAATTGGCAGGATTTGTAGGGGATAGAAAATACAGCAGGTTGCCTACACATTTAGACAAGTTCTTGGCTCTACCAGTCTGTACATGGACATCTGGAACTAAGAAGAGAAAGCACCATCAAAGCACAGCTTGAGTGAGCTTTTAGTGACCTCATACATAGAATCTCCCAGCTTTTTGTCTTACTAATAATGGCATTAATTTGAGCTATAAATACTCATTTTCCTCATTTTTTTGTTAATCATGCAGTTGACATTAGCTTACTTGCATTAGCTAGCTATGGACTTTTGCAGCTGTTTCTTACACCAGCCTGATATAATTTTTTACTTAGAACAGCCTGTAGATCAACACAGAAGCAACTTGTAGGTGAAATTAAAAAAATGTGTAGAAGGAATCGTAATTGAATTAACTTCTACTGAATGTAAATAGCAAAACAGAAAGAGGATGAGAAAAGCAGAAATAGTGTTTGGAGAGAAACAAAAGGAATAGCAAAAGAGTAAAATAGTGAAATAGTAAAATAGTAAAATAGTGAAATAGTAAAAGAGTAAAAGAGTAAAATAAAGGATTTCTGTTTATGAAGGCAACAAAAAATTTCATTAGAGAGGTACAAGTGTACAGGTTTCAATGGTAGGCAGTAGATGAGGAAAATAGAAGCCATAAGGCAGTTCAGCAATTATGCTGTTAATGGGAGATATGAAAAATAACTATTAGGCAAATAATGCTCAATTAATTAGTCAGACAATTAAGCAATAAAATGAAATATCTTATCGGTCCTACTTGTTTTATTAAATTTAGGTAGAAAGAGCCTCAGGTTCTCTTCACATATTAAAATGCTGAGCCTCCAGTTCATTGCTCTTTCAGAAATAAACACTAAAGAAGAGAAGGCACAATACCTAATACCTTTTAAAAGGAACATTTACAGTAAATGAAACAGAACTAGATCATAGGAGCTTGTTCAGTTTAGATGAGTTCCCCACATCTGTGAACAACACATTGCTGGGATTAAGATGTTGAAGCATTTGATAGATTATGAGAAATGGTAGAACTCATGTGGTGTTATTTTGCAAACATTTTGTGTTCATGTGAGAGCAAGTAAGAAACAGAGAAAGCTGTTTGTCTGAAAGGCTGAAGTGTCTCAGATGAATGTGATTGCTCATAAAAATCTGGAAAATTATAGCAGCAGATATGACAATAAGAGTAGTTTGGATTTAACATAAAAGGACTTTAAAAACTTTTCAAAAGACTTTCTGATAAGTAAATATACTTATTTTCCTTCTGAGTTCGTGCTAAGTGGCCTGGTATGTACCTGAAATGTTGTAAAAAATGTTTTATTTAAAAATTATTAGGCCAATTATACTTAAATACAACTACCCTGTCCATATATATCTTAAAATTATATTATTTTAAAATACCATATTGCCCGTTATTCAAGTATGTGATTGCTTCTTTTTCTTTTTTAATATCACCTGTAAACGTTGTGAATTTCTAACACATACATAGAGCAAATAGTATCAGAGATGTAAATTGGTAAGACCGAAAAATCTGACTCTCCCAAGCAACTATTTCATGTAACATGAAGCCAGATAACATTTCTGCTGTTGGTAATAAGTCGACATAATTCACTATCAATCACTAATATGTCTGCTGCATCTGGAGTTACCTTCATTAAGTCAAATCATAGCAGTCACTACAAATAAAAACCCCACTGCTTTTTATTTTAAAATAAGCTGTCTGTGAAAAAAAATCAACCCCATGAGTGTGTGTTATTGTCATAATAGGTGGTCCAGGTCACAAGGTTAGGATAAAAATGGAGCTGGTAATTCAAACTAGGTGTTTTACTTACAAATAGGTTAAACTCGTTACATGATTATCTTTCTGGTTCTGCAAGTTACAGCTGATAGGAAACAGAGAAAACAGATCGAATTCAAACATATGGATGACTTAAAAATGAGAACAGAGCAACAGAATGACACCAATTAGAACAACCAGGAAAGACAACTGGCCCAGGTGTATACTTAAAAAAAAAAAATCAGAGTTGAAGAAATGATGAGTAGCTGGCCTACAATAGTTATAGTCCTCAAATTAATTCTTCTTTTTTTCGGTTTCTAGGACAGGAATACTAACTAAGAGTTAAATAATGTTTAGAGTTTCATTTTGTACATGTGCATTTATGCCTGACAATTTTTGCACATATTTTGAGGTAGTGAATTTTTTGTCAAAACATTAAGCTCAAAGGTTTGAAGGTCACAGAGGACTAGCTTTGATTCCGACATCTACTGCCCAACCATTTGTTTGGCTTCATAAAATCTAAGCCTTGGCAGAGACTTATAAAGGCGAAATTTGTAGAGGATTTTTTCCCAAATTTCACGACAATTGTTCCGGTGAAATTTCAGTCTGTTGTTGTTTTTTTTTTTTTTTGAAGCTCAGACATATGCATAGTTGTCATTGAATTTTATAAAATACGGAAAAATCTGATTTTTAAAGCATAAGTACTCAATCAGGGTATACTGCATCAGACACTTTGTTAATGAAGATATAATAGAAACTGATTGAACAGGAAACTCAGAACAGCAGGTGCAAGAATATGCTGTGAAAAGCTCCTTCTTAAATTCAAAATAAATGGTAATAATTTATTGTGGCAGTGAAGTACCTTCCTTCTGATTTTTTTCAAAGCATTCCATTGAGGAACTCTGAGGCACACCTTGGCAGTCCAGCACGATGCACTGTGGTCCTCTCACAGAGGTTCAAGCAAGTTCTGGAAAGGCTCCATGAGTTAATTTGGAAAAGCCATGCAACTGCAGTTGAATGAGCAGGCAGTCCTGCTGATTAGTTGCATGTCCCAATAGAGATAATTAACTTCACACTGATACAAATTCTCTGTACTTATCATTAGTGCTTTGTTTGGCATAAGCTCAGATTTCTCATCTGTCCACTTTGTGACACAGAACCTACGCTTAATTTCCATAGTCTCTGGACAAAACCTGTGCCATGGTAACTGGGAGGCCAAGGCACAGAAGTGTGAGGGATCACACTGAGAGGCAACAAAGGCAAGTCACTGGGAGAGTTTTAGGGATTTCTGTGACTGGTAGATAAGTCCACATTTAAAGATTGTCCTGACAGTGGGCTTAGTGTTCTGTTTCTTTAGATATGTTTCATTTTATGAAAAATAAGTTTAAAAGACCAGCACAATAATTGATGAGGGAAGCAGAAAATGGAAAGCTGCTTTGTTGTTGCTGTTGTTGTTGTTCAGGGAACCAGGAATAGTTTGTTATACGTACAGTGCAATATGTTATTATCTTCCTTGTGAAAGGTGGCTCTGAGAAAGTAAACCAATAAATGATAAAAGTGTTAGATCAGTTTCTTAAATCATTAAACATTTTAATGCTTCTTAATGGGGTCTCTAACATTTGAAAAGGTATATTTATCCTCAGTTTCAAACCTATCTTCATTCACTGGTTGTCACAGTCCGGCTCACTGTGACTCCGAGTCCAGTCCAGCAGAGGGAGCGTGGCAAACATAGTGGGATGGGAACAATGGAGTTGCCCAAAAAATAAAGAACTTTAATAGTGAAAGTAACAAACACAGAAACCACGATCTGAGGGGCAAGATCCAAAGACCAAGGGGTGGAGCAAATGTAACAAATATGCAAGGGTATTCTGAGACCAGGAGTCCAAACGTGAACAAGGACTAGGAACATGACCTTACAGGTCCCAAACCAACTGAGAACAAGAACAAGAACCATGGCCTATTACAGGGTAATTCCATTAACATACCAACTCCCATGGCTACACTCTTCTCACCATAACCTGACTAGGTATCTCCCTTTCAGTATCCTGCTTCCCATGGTCTCAAGTCAAAGCCCCCTGCATAAGCCACTGAGGCTAAACCACTACTCATCCCAGCCAGTTCAGTTCCCACAACTGATCTATCAAAATCATCAATATTCATTCAATACAATGTCTAAATAAAAAAGTGCATGAAAAAATTTTTCGTAAGACGGATATTAGTTTCCCATATTTTTTAATGTGTCAGCCTTTACTTGTAAATGCATAATTCTATTTATAGTGTTAATTAGTTATTAAGAAGAGTGCTTGTTGTTAATGGTTAATTTTATCAAGATAAGGGTCAACATTACCTGATGTAAAGATTACCCTGGCCTGCACTAAAAGGAGCATTGCCAGCAGATCCAGGGAGATAATCCTTCCCCTCTGCTGAGAACTCATGAAAGTCATCTGGAGTGCTGGCTGCAGTGCTGGGCTCCCCACTACAAAGAGATGTGGAGCTGCTGGAGAGAGGCTCTGCTTTGTAGGCTCTTCTGCCTACAGGGGAGTTGTGTGTTTAGGCTCATTTAATCTTGGACGTTATTTAAGTGCATGCTTTTTCAGAAAAAGAAGCAGTATGGATTTCCCCACGAAAAGATATTTAATTGGGTTGGTTTCTTTCTTGATATTTTGTTTGTCTGTTTGTTTTTAATACCAAGGCACTGAGAGCCACTGTTTCTTTACACAGTTTTTTACTGTGTGCTCATAATAATTACATACACGTGACTGAATTTCATAATGCAAACCACAGATAAAGAGAGCAGTTAATAAGAAAATACCAGTTATTAATCTGCTAACATTCATAAAATATACATTATGTATTTTCCTTGTCAAACCTCTTGCCAGAGATCAGTGTCTAAATTTTCTGAAAATGTGAATCAAAATATGCAGGATTTACAGGAAAGATTTATTATTGGTCTAACTGGAGAAATGAAGCAGGGATTTTTCAGCCTAGGCTGTTGTTAAGCATTCTTTCTTTGTGAAATTCTCTCCTGTCCTTTAATTTCCGTATCGACTGCTATTTAAAATCTGCAGAAAGTGTAAATAGGCCAAATGAGATATGCAAGGTTTCATTTGTGCACTTATTTTTAATTGTTATGCAGTTCTGTTTTGCTATTGAATGATTAATGATAATACTTTAAAGGTCTCAAACAATGCAGTAAGAGTATGAAAGGTTTAACTAATATTTATTCTGTGTCCTTTACTGCACAGTCAGGTAGGTTGGAAATAGCTGTTTGGAGTTTTTTTTTAGTTTAAATTGGAATAGATACTGCTTAAATCTGAAGTGTTGGTTTAGGTAACATATTGGAAATCTCACACTTGAATGGTGTGATTTTGACGAATTCAGGAGCTGCAAAAATACACAATTTCCAGTTAATAAATGTTATTACTTTGGTAAAAATGCTCCTGAGATGCTGATATTTGTAGCATGCCACTAAGATACCTGTGTCTGTGTGTATGTGTGGCTAGAGGGAGAGTACTTTCTTATTTTTCCATGGCCAAAGGGTTGGTTCTTTGCAGTGATAGCTCAGCTGATAGAGATGAACTTAGTGACTGCAGGACATCTTATCACATCTCCCTACATGCCCTCTGTGTCTTATGTCCTAGACTGTCACTGGATTTGTATAACTGTGACTGCAAGTCACCAACTGCACTTAAAACACTGAGTTTACTTCTAGTTCAAAGAGTTCGTAATATAAATTAAAGAGAGAATTTGTTAGTACAACAAAGGAGAAATTATACAGCATAAAGCTTTGATGTGAAATATAGAATTTGGAAAGGGATTATAGCTTTTGATATTCCAGAAACTATCAAACAAAAGATGTTAGGAAGGGTCTGAGAAGGTTAAAATTAGAGGAAAATTATTGAAGGGTTAAAAGAAATAAGGATATACTTCATGAAGCTCCACATAGACCTGATAGCAACCTTGGACTCTTGCATAAACTGTTTAATTCCTTGGCTTTCCAGCAATTATTCCAGACAGTCTGAAAATAGAATGATGTTAATTACCTGTGTTCATCTTTGTTAGGAGTCAATGATACTCAAATATCCTGAGGCTTTCTGAAACTTGGTTTTTAAGAATATTTGGAATAAGTTGTATTCAGCTACCAGAAATTTTTATGAAAGAATTTTGAGGGGTTGATGCTAAATTTTGAAATATTTTGTACAATGTGTGAGGAATTTACAGGTGTCTGTTTTGTGTAACAAAGGTGCTTAGAGAACCACTAGTTTACAGTGGAGAGAAGAATGCTAGACCTTTACAGACATTTAAATACTAGTAGAGATTACTAAATAAAACTATTAAAATTTACAGTTAAGAAGGAAAATAAACATTTAATTGCTAATGCAGGATGCATAGAAAAAAAATTGTTTGAGACATTAAAAGAGGTCACACAATAAACGAACAAATAGTCTTTCTGAGCATCTAGTTACATTTCTGCTTATTTTTCCTTTTTCACCTGAACATTTTATTTTCTCTGATTTCTTGAGCTTTGAGGGAATATAATATTAAATATATAGGTTTGTTCAACATCTTACCCGAATATAAAACCAGAGTGTACTATATTATTAACTCTGCTGGTCACAACTGTTCTTTTTAAAAAGTCATTAGCACCTCATAGCGATCAGAACACAAAATATCTAATTATTTCAAATGTAAAAAGCAGGGCAAATTAGTATGTTTGAATATCTTATGAAACATTCTCATGTGAATTCTTACACACATATATATGTATATATGCATGAGTTTGCATGCATTTATACATGTACATACATTTTACAGATCAAATAGGGAGATTTCACACTTCAAAGATGAAAAGCTGTAGAATTAAGTTAATTTAGATAACCATAACTCAAACCCTTCCATTGCACAATTCAAAGAGAGACACAGGAAGCAGAGTAACCTTAGCTGGCTTCTATGACAAGCTTCTTTTCAGTGCTTGCCTTTTTCTCCTCACGTACACTTATGTCAAAAAAAAAAAAAAAGAGCTTACAGCTTTGTGCAGTACCTTGATTGCTCTACCAATAACTAGAAGTGTTGTAAATGAACAGTAGCAAGAGATTGAACAATTAGTGGAAACTGGTGTATGAGCATAAAAGGGAGCACAAGGGCAAGCAGAACTTGGCCAAAGATCAGACACAATTGCTGAGTTTCTTCACTAATTGGTACCTGCTGATCTGAGCGCTTATCTACTGTACTTTTGGAGAATATATCTTTAGTTCCATTTCAAATATGGTTTAAGAGGACTTTACAGAGCTATTAATTTCCCTTCTTCTTTTCTTTTGTCTCTCTGCAGAGCTAAGATCTTAATAGTTCTTGGGAGCAATTTTAGATCAAAATGGACAATAATTGATAATAAAGTATTGCAAGAATCACCTAGTAATTTAAGTAACCAAAAATCTGCCACCAAATATACTGTCTGTTTTTCAAAAGTAGCATAAACCCTGGCAACAAGCTCTCCTCAAATGATGCACATGTACATCCAGAGGATTTTGAGTTCTCCACTTAGGTACAAAGAAGGAATTTTTTCTGGCTCTTATCATCTGTTAAAAAAAATTTAAAAACTGATGCAATTAATTTTACTCTTAGACATCTGACTCACACTGGGTAGCTAATCTTAGTCTTCATTGTCCTCTCTTAATATGAAGCACCTTGCAGTGTTCACAGTTTAGAATTTCCAGTTTTCATCCTTCTTTGCTGCATCTTGTCAGCAACCTCAGGTGTGTGTCTAGAACAATTTGTACATGAGAGAGTTCTCACGTTCATTCACACAGGCACACAAAAGGATGCTATAGGGGATGTCAGGGGAGAAGGTTTTGGTTTTGTTTTTTTCTGGAAACTTTCTGCTCATCTCATCGAAAAACTAGTGCAAGTAGTTTTTCAAAGAGTTATTTCAAAGTGATAGCTATTTTTAATATTTTCATATTGGTGAAGAGCCCTGGTTTTATAACAACAAATACAGAAAAGTAGCTGTTCAACCTGTCTTTACCCAAGTAGCACTCTACATGCAAGATGAGGAGGGAGAAAGAGAAGTTTATTTCTATTTCTGTATATATTGTTACATAATCTCACAGAAGTAATTTTTATTCCCTTTAAAATATAATTCTTAATTAATAAGTTTTATTCTGATTCTGAGCAGATCATGATGGCCTCTGTTCAGAACAAATGTTTAGTGAGAGTAAAGCCTGAGCCTTGAGCAAATCTGAGTTCTAGAGACCCAATAAGCTCTCATCTATCAAAGGTATATCTTTACTGCAGGTTACATCATTCTGTAAGCTTTAAATATGTCACACACAAATAATGGGAACAAAAGTGCAAACTTTTACTCTGTGCAAAGTAATAAGTCTACAAGGAGAACAAGAGCTAAAGGGCCACAGACTAAGACTAAAAAAGTAATTCAAGATGGATATCTCAAATTTTTCTCTTAAAGAGAACTTTATGATACCAGATCAAATAGAGGGAACTCATACAACTAGTAATTGCATATTGTTAATATTAGATTGTTACAGAGATACTTAACTTTTTTTTTTTGTTTAAGACTAGCAATATAGGTGTGTCAACATGCTGTTCTTACAGCAGCACTGAATCTTCATCTTGCCTGCACCAACTGTACCAACAGTATGTGTGTTCTGTGTGGTGGTACATGAGCATTGCACACCACTTACAGTCAAAACAGACCAGAATAGGGTGGAAATCCTGCCATGTTTAGCAAAGGGAGATTGGTGTGAAATCAGAACATACATATATGTACTGCTAAGTTTTCAGAAGTCTTGATTCCTGCTGTGGATATGCAGATACTTATATGTATGTGCATGTATATGTACTTGAGTCCATATATGAATTTATAACAGAGAATTTGGGGTAAAAATATATCCTTTGCAATTGCCTGTTTTTCACCAGCACAGCAACGTAAATCTGCAGCAGCAAATTGATTAAGCTGATCGAATGAGGTGGTTTGGAAGCTCCCACTAGGCCATTGTGATGGATCATAGCTCGACAAATGATGAATAATGCAAAAGGTCCAGCATGATGACATGTTACTTAATTACATTGCTAATGCAACGATGATACAGAAATTTCAGAAGGGAGATACAGACATATCTGAAACAGTACGATGTTTATCTAGTTCCATATTGCAAAAATGTCAAAGACTGAATAACAATCTCAGTGTGATTTACAAATAGTAAAAGCAAAGAATGGCACACACCGTTGAAAAGATAAGGGAAAATGGTAAAGATAAGCATGATAATGTTTTTGACAAAATGTTAACAGAAAAACACTGAGACCATGGTATTATTATCTCAGTGCTGGCCTCTTAATCACTCTCAATCTGCTGTGAAGGACCTGGCTAAACTTATTTTTAAACATAAGAATAAAAAAATATTCAAGAATATAGCTTGGCATTAATTAAGATTCATTTTGGGGGGGGATATTAATAGTATATGAGGCAGACACATCCTGTTTCAAACCTGAAGTTCTCCATGAAGTTTCCAGTATATTTCCAACAAGCATAGAATATGTTTTGCCACCTAAACTTTAGGAACTGACCTTAATACCTGCTGGGGAAGTCAGATCACACACATCTGTATTATATATTAAATATGAAGAAAGAGGGTTTAATAGAATAGGCACCATCACTGTTCTTAAAAGAGCAGCAGTAAATGATCACTGAAAGGAATATAGGAATATATTTCACTATAGGAAATAATCTCCTGCTAACCTCCCTATTCTAGTGAATGTTTAAGTAAAGTTCCAGAATCAAGAGTAAGCTTAAGATCTCCTCCATACATACAAACCTCACTGCATTCATGGCACAAGTAAAAGAGGTAAATTTTTCCCCCTTTAAGGGGCAAGGTTAAACAGTTTTGTTTGAACTCTAGTCCAAATTACCCCACCACTATGTCTTGCTGATATCCACCAGTAATGACAAATGTACATACACATATTACCTCCTGTGTTAGTTCTACTTGTGAAAATCTATTTTCATTTCAATTGGAAAATTGTAAAAATTTATGTAGCTTATTTGTAGCCATTTGTTTTACAGACTCTCAAACCCAATTTATTGTTGAGTGGTTATTTTTATAATGCAGATCTCTGATGTTCTAAATTCTATATCAAAAGTAAGATATTTTGAAAAGGGAAAAAAAAGTTTTTGATTTCCACTTGAGCTTAAGCCAAGTTTCTTGTGTATTGTTAACTTGGATTTTAAAGTCCAGATTGTGCCAGTTTTTACTGGAAGTGTTTGTGAAAGACTTGACATTTCAGTATCTACGTGATCAGCATACTTGATAGTTTATTTCTCTGCAACACCCACATTAGATATTGTGATATTTAACTGATCATTGTTCTTAGGTAAATAGGATATTATGGGGGACAAAAAGCAACTTTGAAGTAGTAAAGAATTAAATACATTACAATACGTTAAGAGGAAAGTTTCAATGGAAATAGGCAACTCAGAATTAAAACTTTGTTTCTTTCTTTTAATTTTTCTTTTTAACTAAAAAATGTAATTTGGGGTAAAAGAAAGAGCTGGAGAAATAAAGGAAAATCAAAGACTGAAAAAAAAGAGCAAAAGTAATGTATAATAACAAGGGAGATGATTTAGAAAGACAAGGCAATCTGTGGAGTTGGGTTACTGATAGACAGGGAAGGTGAAAAGAAAATTAAATGGATTAAATGTCATAAAACCATTAATTTCAGGAGAGAAAGATAAAATGAAGACCATGGGGAAATGAGGGTAAAGAAATATTTTCTGTAGCAAACCCATGCACTCTCAAGGAAGACAGCTTAGAGGAGGGCTAAAGAATCAATGCAATTTCAAAGTAACAGTGTGAGTGGGGGAACACTTCTGAAGGGAGGTGAAAAGGCAGAGTGTAGGAATTTATAGATCAAATAATGGTGCATCAATGGGAATGAGTTCCTGAATATGCTACCCGGGGAGCAGATTAACTCTTAAAAAATTATATTGTGATTTGTGTTACCTGATTGACAAAAAATATGTTAATAGAGTGTTCGAAATATGGTAATGGAGTTATTATGTAATACAGAAAGTGATACATTAGGCTACATTACCATGGTGCAAGATTTAGATTCACAACTATTAAAATAGTAGTAACGACCTTTTTTTTTCATTATTTTTGCACATTCGATCTTGCCTTCACTGTCCTAAACTCTTTACCTTCTTGATGTCTTAGGTAACCAGCTTCCCCCAAAGGCACAAGCTGATCTATGATCCATCCGGTCACACCATTTACTTCTTGCCACAAAATCAGTGTTTGAGAACTCACTGTGTGAACTGTACTTTGGGGTTATCTCTGGCACAGTGTCTCATGCACCAGGGGTGTTGTCTTCCTGATATGCATTTAGGTGCCTGCAGGGAGTATCCACTGGGATTTTCAGCAGTGTGGTTAACTACAAGTGATGGATAGAGCCTTATTCCTCAAATCTTTACCATGGTAGCTTGACCTGTCTGAAATGGTGCTGGTTTGTGTAAGCCTTTGTGTAAGCTACTAAAAGTGACTTAGCTGTCTCTGTACATTCATTTTAGCAATGTCTTTTCTGTGAGAGAGTATGTCCATACTGTTAATGTGCTTTGCTCTCTATTTCTGTCAAAGCTCTTGCTCCTTGCACCATCTGTGCCTCATTCATATGTGTTGACTATAGGGATTCCTTCTGGAAAATATTACCTTTCTCCCAGAGGATGCCTGGGCAGTGCTAAGAGGTCATTGGCACCAGGACTTACCTCAGACTGACAGAATGGATACTCACTAAAATAAACTCAGGGTTTATTTTAAACTAGATCAGCAAGCCATGCACTTTCAAAAACCCTTATCCCACACCTCATGCAATAAAGATTACTGTAATTCCATGGAAATCTGGCTGTCACATAGCTTTCTCATTTTTTCATTAAAAAATTATAATTTTCTACTTTTTTTGACTGAACAGAAGCCTGCAAACAATCACTCTGATGCTGACAGGAGTTCCACATGGGTGCTAGAGCAGACCAGAGTTTGAAGCAATGGAAACTCTTTGAGTCCCTTGCAATCATGGAGTAGCTGAAGGAGGAAGGCATGTCTGGACATTGCTCGATCCAATGTCCTGCTCAGAGCAGAGGCAAACAGAGCACCTTGCCCAGAACTTTCTCCATCCTTGGAGACTCTCTGGGCAACCTATTCTAGTATTTGACTGCCCTTGCATGGATAAAATTCTCCTTGTTCTGCTCCAGAATAATCAGTCCCAAATGTCACAGCCTCTCCTCATATATCAGATGCCCCAAAACCCTTTATCATCCTAGTTGCTCTTCGCTGAATTCTCTCCATTTGTACCCCCATGCCCTTCCTGCAGTCCTACACCTGTAGAACTGCATCCTCCCAGGAACTCACTGAGACAAGATCTCTGTTGGGTCACTGGAGCAGCAGGGGAAGTTGCTGTTCCAAGGAGTGCACCAAGACTACTGTGCACCAAGAGAGTCCTCAGCAGTCCTGGTTGCTGCTGGAGCTCACCAGCAGTCATGGCCTTCTGTCACAGATCTCCCAACCAAGGCAGGTCTGGAGGTCTTAAGTACTTGGAGGTCTTTTAGAAAAATGAGTCATCTGAAAAGCCCAGAATTTGTTCCCAGGAGGTCTAGAAAAGGGACTCAGACACTGCAGCCCATGTAACAGTTGCTGTGGTCTGCCTTTGGTAGCTGCACTATTCTCTAGCACTCTGCAGAGAAGATGTGGGCACACACAGCAGTCCTTCAGCCAGTTCTGCATGCTTGAGTATTTCCTCATTATGCATGTGCCTGTGTTTTTCTCTCCTAGAACTGTACTCATGTATTATGTATAACTGAATATTCATTGAACCAAGTAACACAGACTCTATAACTAGTGTTAGGGGTTCATGACTGCTGCAATAATAATTTATCTGCAGAAGGACAGTGGAGAGGGATACAGCTACATCAGCCACAGCTGCCAGCTGAGAACAAAACACGTTTCTCTGACCAAAATACTCTTTATCTGATGCTCCCACATAATCTTTCTGTAACCAGATGGAATTCCCACATTCTAGAATTTCTACGTTTCCTTGTGGCAAGTCAGGATAGAAATTTTCAGCTGCCAAGTTCTCATAGGCATATTCTCTCTTCACATTTTTTGGGTGTGTTTTTTTTTTGTTTTTTTTTTTTTTTTTTTTGTTTTTTTTTTTTTTTTTTTTT
The DNA here is from genome assembly GCA_013400275.1 of Rhadina sibilatrix. Taxonomy (NCBI): domain Eukaryota; kingdom Metazoa; phylum Chordata; class Aves; order Passeriformes; family Phylloscopidae; genus Rhadina; species Rhadina sibilatrix. Next base: position 33,284 of record VWYO01018200.1, on the reverse strand, counting down.
TTTTTTTTTTTTTTTGGTTTTTGTTTTTGTTTTTTGGTTTTGGTTTTGGTTTGGTTTGGTTTTGTTGGGGTTTTTTTGTGTTTGGTTTTTTTTTTTTTGACAATTTGTACTTGAATGGTTGAACATTAGCTCTAAAGGAGGAAAGAGATAAGATTATTAATGGAAAAAATAGCATTAATATTGTGTATCATTCTCCTAAAGTGAAAAGGTACTAAGGGTTCCAACATATAAGGCAATTATTAATATATTCCATATTTTTTGTTAACTGACAGTAAATATCATTTTCTTTCAATGTACTGTTACATACATTTTCCTTTTTCGTTTTGCAATTTGGTCTTTGCTAAGGAACTTCAGAAGAGGCAAGTAAAATGAGGAAAATAAGAGTTTTATTGTATATTCCTATTGTATTCTAGACTTGCTCCTCTTGCATATGAAAAATATCTTATGGAATAAATGTATTGAAATCTCAACATTTCAAATGTGCCTTTTCCATTATTGTATTCTCTAAGTAAGCATGTAAAATTAGTGGACATCATCTCATTTTAACAGAGAATAAAATAATCACTTCAAGGCTGTGTCCAGCTCACTTTGGCATAAATGGAACCAAGTTGTGACTAATAATTAAAAATGTGTATTGCAATTTCAGGCTGGTGAGTATATACAGCAAGTTTGACTGTTTAAGACTGGAGCTCAAGTGCTGTCATCTTACTGAGAACTGGTTTCACTGTACTGTTAATTTCATGAGTTTGAAAGCTGAAACAAACAAGAATAATGAAATCTATGTTTAAAAAGACTTTATTGTAATAAGAATGAATACTAAAAGACACAGGCACAGTTTAGAGACCCTTCATTTTCTGACAAAATTCCACGACTGACTTTATTTTCTTGTTAGTGTAGTTAGTGTGTGTATTAGACTTCTAATTAAAAGGATCTAATTTTGACTAAATATATCTCATTATTTTCCCTTGAAGTCAATCAGGGTTTGAGCTTGACCAAAGCATTTAGTAGTGCATTGTTTAAGGAGATATGTGGCATAAAAAAATCCTGATTTTTTTTTTTCAATCCCCCTGCTGCTACCACATGTAGTATTATAGACACAATAGTATTTTTACTACTTGGAGTAGTATAAAGCAAATAGAATTGAAGTAGTCTTGTTGTGGACCATTTGAACACTTTACATTATACTCATGAACATCAGAATATACAACCAATTTCATAGTAAATGTGTGTAGATAAGGTGTGAGACTTTACTGGTACACTAAAAATAGTGACTTTGGGACTGAGGAAATGCAATAAATGCAAAACACCCATCTTCTTTGCCTTTTTCAGCCTTGTGGTGTGGGTTTTTTTGTGTGACTTTCCTGACAGATGGAGTCACCATTATCAGCTTTACTGCCTGCTGCTCTCAGGTCTGCACATGGAAAGGCTCCTGTGATAACTTCTGAACATTCTTACTATATTTACATTATTTTCTATAAATAGTACATCTTGGCTGAACTTTATGTTTTTCTGTCTCCCTACTTACTATAGGGATCCCTCAAAAATCCCCAGGAAGGCATTTCCAGTTTTGCACCAATATTCCACACAGCTGTTTCTCTGGCAGACACAATGGGTAAAGAATACCCAGAGACTCAGATGAAATCTATGAGTCAGCCTAAGTTGACAAAAAAAAAAAAAAAAAAAAAAAAAAAAAAAAAAAAAAAAAAAAAAAAAAAAAAAAAAAAAAAAAAAACAAACAAAAAAAAACAAATACCATTGTGAACACTTCATTAAACAGAAGGGCTTTGGATCATATGCAAGAGTCAATTTTACTCAGAACATCTTTTCATTCTTCCACTTTCCTCTAGAGGTGGTAGATCTCAGGCCATAGCCAAGCAGTAAAGGGTTTTTTCCCCCCCTTATATGTGACTATTTCATACATCAGTTATTTTGAAGAACAGCACCTCTAAGCTTTGAAGTGTTGTCATAATGTAAATATGCTGAAAGGTCATGGGAAATATGTGTCTTCAAAACATATTGTTCTCATGCCCTTTGAGTAGCTATGACAGTTTGCTCCACTGGAGCATCTGCATTCAGGTGAGTAAATACCTTTCCTTCCACCCTTCCTTGAAGCTTCTGAATGTTGAAACATTAGCTTCAGGTTCATTTTTATTGGCACAAAACTAGAAATGATGTCATCACCTCTTGTAGGTGTAGGTCTTCTTTTTTTTATTAGTGTAGTATTTTGAACACTCTTCCCAGGAATGTCTAAAGGATTTTCCCTCTTGATCAATGAACAGTAATAAGTATTGCAGCAGATACATGATGTTTTTAGGAAAAAAGATAGATATCTCAATTATACAGATATTGTTACAGATATTTTACTTAATCAAAATGCAACTTTTTGCTTGTGTGTTAACAAATACTTCAGAAGAATAGCTCTGACTTCTTTTTTAAGTAAAAAACAGAGCTGATATTTTTATGCTAAAGAAAGCAATATTTCTACACTAATCTTTTATGGCTTTCTTTTTAATGTTAGAGACATTTTAGAATAACTAAGACCTACTTCGTTGTCTTTGTGGTAGCTCCAGGTTTGCTAGTCATAATGACATGAAGTAATAATTTTTGCCAATCTTCAATTTTCCAACCTGACTACACTGTAACCCTTTAAGACTTTTTTTTTCCTGTAAAGTTTAAGGATGGGAAACTCAGCTGTGCTGTTGTACAAATATAATCATCTGGTATGAACTTGTAACTTTAAAATTCCTTCTGTCTCCTCTTAATCGCTGAACAAGTTTTAATCTAAAGATTCCTGCTGACAGAGCAGTGGTTCATTGCCAGCTTGAACCTTGGAAAAGGCATATTAGGCATGTGATTATGACACACTTTTTAAGCTGTTTTATCTTCACTGTTCTGATGACTTAATAACCATTGCTATTGTTTTCTAAAGCTTTTCTGGTGTGCTCTTAACAGATGTGTCTTTACTGGCTGTTCCGAAGCCAATCCCAACCCTCATCCACTCCAGTCTGTTCCCATCGCATGTTTTCCAAACATGTCACCTTGAATGAGGATAGTTTACAACAATATTCATTTTTAGACCAGATTTTATTAATCTGCATGTGGTAGATGAGTATGTTCTTTCTTCAGAAATAGAAGACCACTGCAGTGATCCTATCATGGTATTGATTGACTGATGGGTTTATGGGTAAGATTGACACCCCTGAGTAGAAAATACTGGAGGGCACAATCTGTGGCGGAAATGGTAGTCGTGGTGCCTCATTTTATTAAGGATGCTGGCCTTTATATTTAGCTCTACTCATTTAGAGAATCCCAGAATCCCAGAATCCCAGAATTGGTCAGGTTGGAAGGGACCACAGTGAGTCATCTGGTCCCCCTTCTCTGTTCAAGCAGGGTCATCCCAGAGCACAGGATTGCATCCAGATGGTTCTGAAATATCTCCAGTTAGGGAGACTTCACACCCTCTCTGGACAATCTGTTCCAGTACTTGGTCACTGTACAGGAAAGTTCTTCCTCATGTTCAGGTGGAATTTCCTGTGCATCCATTTCTGCCCCTTGCTTCTTGTCCTATTGTTAGGCACCACTGAGCAGTGCTTGGTCCATCCTCTGACCCCTCCCTGCAGACACTGACAGACATTGATGAGGTCCTCTCTCAGTCATCTCTTCTCAAGGCTGAATAGCCCCAGTTCCTTCCACCTGTCCTCTATTTTTTGTTCTATATCTAAATTTGTTTCTTTTTTTGATAGGTTTGTTTTCCCATAGGAGAAGCTAGCAATTTTTATTAGCAGTGTAGCAAAAAATTCACCATGGGATGCCGCTAGGTAGAAATTTCAGGTAGCTTTTTCCCATGTTCACCTCTGGTTTTCTGCAATTCTTGGTGTGTAGAAAACCCAAAATTAGTCACAGAGAATGAAAGTTCATGTATTTTGCCAGTATATTACTCTGAGTTTCCTTTTTCAAAACATCATCTTATGTTTTGTCTCACATTTTAGTACAAAGCTTGAAAAACATGACATGAGCAATATTATTCTGCTTGACTGCAGCCCAGTGTTAGTGTAATTACCAGCTCTGTTGGCTTTGCTTTTGCAGCTTATGGTTTCAAGCAGGTTGGTGGAAAACATAAAAACAATGAATGGAAATATAATGCAACAGTCTGAGAAAAAAACAAATGTGTTTTTTAAAGTAAGTCATTGCTCACAAGCTGCTTAATGGTTTATGCTGAAGTTAAAAACATGCTGATAGGAATGACACAGTAGGTTTAGGGTACTCAGCCTTCGAAAAGGCTTCCAAAATTTTTCACCAATGTCACTTATAGAAATTGTGATCTCACAGGGTGATTGGGAAAGTTATACATTAGTAGCCAGATAAAAAATAGGGAGACATTTAGAAATATGCACTTGTTTCTCAGAGATTATTTTTTATTTTTTTTTCCAAATTGGCAATGCTGTTTGGTGCTATTTTTATTCCTCTACAGAACGGTCAGGATATTTTATCAACAAGTCAGCTAGAGCCAAAATGCAGAAGGAGATACTCTCAGGTACAGTTCCTGCTAAAAGTGCCCAGGAGAGGAAGTTCCTCCTCTCATTCCTCCTGTTCCCTGAGGAAATAAGCACCAAGTCCCCACAGAAGAGCTGTTTGTGCTTTATCTCCTGGCCTGGCTAAATCTGCCTCCCCTAAGCTATGCTGGGCTCCAGGGAAGACCCTTCCTAACCTCCTCCAAAAGGATGTTGCAGCAACAAAACCCACCTTCTGGATTCTCCACACAATCTGTGTCATCAAACATCATCTGCTGCTTCTAAGCATTGCCAGTTTTCCCTGCCACTTGAATATCTCTCTGAGTTGTGCTGCCATTAATTAACTCTGCCACTTCTCACCTCACTTGTTGCCATTTGATTAACTTTTCCATTGCTGCCTTTTGGATTTTGGCCTGCTTTTAATTCACTACTTCATTAACTTGCCCTGCCATTTAATTTTGTGATTTTTGTCTTTTGATTTGCTCATTGTTGCTAGTGAATTTAACCTCATTTTACCAGGCACCCTGATTTCATCTTCCAGCTCTTCCCCTGGTCCTCAACTCTTCCTGCAGCCAGATATTTCCCTAATACCTCTACAAAGGTTTCCTCATCTCTTTTATCATTTTTCATCCCATTTTTTGATCTTCTATTCTGGTTAATATATATTTCTGGAAGCATTAAATTTATCATGTTGGTGGGTTTTTTGTTTGGTTGTTTTTTTTTTTTTTCTGTGGTTTTCTTTATGTTTTGGGTTTGGTGCTTGGGGGTTTTTTTGGCTTTAGTCCTTTTTTTGCTTGTTTTGGGGAGGTTGGGGTTTTTTGTGTGTTTTCTGGGGTTTGGTTTGTTTGTTTGTTTTGTTTTTGTTTGTTTTTTTAATGAGTTGTATTTAAGACATCAGGTAACAACATAAACTTATACCATGAATGCCTTGTTCCCTCTTTTCCTTTGGATATTTCTACATTGTTGCTAACACTTAACTTTATTTCTCTGGGCAGGCTGCACTGGATCACAGAAAAGTAGTATTTGAAGCTAGAATTGTGTCCCCAAAACACCATAAACTTCTTTGTCAGAAAAGTGAATTATCTGATTTCTGTAGATCTTGGGATATGCCTAAGTATTCATTTAATCCAACATGTCATTACAATAATAATAGAAAAAAAAATTAAAATACATTATTTTATAGAACATTTTGCTAAAACTCCTTTCTTGTTGTCTCTGAATCATTTTAAAACTGCAGATTAGTTGGATCTGTTGCCACATCCTCATATCTCCGTTTTCATATATTCTCATGACTTTTATTTTGCTACAGATCAGACTTTACATAAGCAAGTCAAAAATATGCAGAATTCCTTGCAATTTAACTAAACCAAAGCTGAAGGCTAACCCTAACCCTCACTGTCACTCTCAGCCTGAACCTCACCCTAAACCTGACCCTAAACTTAACACAAACACTAACCCTAACTCTAACTCTAATCCTGTCACAATACGGCACTAATGAATGACACTCACACACTGAGATGCCCAAGGCAAAAAAAGGGCAGTTTATTTACAGACCTTGACATTTATAGAATTCCAACAGTGACCATGGATTGGAGGGTGAAAATTGTCCTCTCCAACAACACTGGTGAAACCAACAGTCCATCAATTCTCTCCTCCTCCAGAAAGGAATGCAAAACAATCATTATTTACAGGAAAAGTGCATGAGAAACTCCATCACAAAAATGTAAAACATCAGAAGGCTTAGAAGAACATTAGAAAAACTTTAGAAGAACAGGGCAACATAACCCATCCTGTCACTTAAATAATCCTAAATCTAACCCTAACACTAACCCTAATCCTAACCCGAATGCAATCTTGAACCCAAACCTGAACCCCAACTGTAACCATTCCTTGCCACTTAGCTAGTCACAAACCTAAACCTGACCTTAACCCAAACCAGAAACCGAACCCTAACACTAACCCTTCTTTGTGATTTAGCTAACCCTAGCCCTAGCCCTTAACCCCAACCCTTAACCCTAACCCTGACCCCTACCATCTGTCCAGATGAAAAAAATAATACATAGACAATGGGAAAGGAGAAAAAATTACTTTTTTAAGCTACAAAAGGGACTATTTATGCCATGTATTTTTCAAGAAAAAATTGTTCATTCCAGAACCCAGCATTACTTTTGAGAAGTGGAAGGATATTTGGTGACAATTATGGATGTAAGTTGATTGATTACACAATTTTTCATAAATCTTCTGTAGTGATTTTTGAATCTGCTTGAGATTTCAGAGACAATGAAGAGCACGGAATACAGAAGTCCTGTTAAGATTATTTATTTATTAACTTTAACTGGCTTAGCTTACCTTTAAGTTTCTATGGTTATTACTGACAATCATAAATCTTAAAATGTCTTCCACACCTCCACCTTCCCTTAGTTTATTCATCATGAGAGTCTGAAGGAGAGCTCTGCTTGAAACAGGTAAGACTTGACAGGTTGAACATAGCTCTTCAACTCATTGTAAGAATGCTCTTCTTTGTATACCAGTTAGGCTGGGATAAGACTTGCTTCTCTTTCTCCTCCCATTCCTTCCCAAATGTAAAAACAAAATCTTCAAGCTGTTGGGTTGGTTTTTTTTGGTTTTGTTTGTTTGTTTTTGTTTTGGGGGTTTTTGTTTGTTTGTTTTTGGTTTTGTTTTGTTTTGTTTTTGGGTTTTTTGTTTGTTTGTTTGTTTGGTTTTGGTTTTTTGTTTTTTTTTTTGTGGTTTTTTTTTTTTTTTTTTTTTTTTTTTTTTTTTTTTTTTTTTTTTTTTTTTTTTTTTTTGGGTTTTTTTTTTTTTTTTTTTTTTTTTGGTTTTGGTTTTTTTGTTTTTTTTTGTTTTTTTTTTTTTTTTTTTTTTTTTTTTTTTTTTTTTTTGTTGGTTTTTTGTTTTTTTTTTTTTTTTTTTTTGTTGTGTTTTGTTTTTTTGTTTTTTTTTGTGTTTTTTTTTTTTTTTTTTTTTTTTTTTTTTTTTTTTTTGTTGGTTTTTTGTTTTTTTTTTCTGTCCTTGTTAAACAGAATTGATATTTCTTCATTTTACAACATAAGAGATGAGAAATGGAAGCACAGGGCATTCATCACCTTGCAATGTTTAGAACTCAGCCTGGTAGCAGTCTGAATGTCTAATCATCTAAAACCCAGCTATGAGGAATGGTGACTTTAATTTAGGAAGAGGGCTAAATGGCAATCAGATAGCCCACTTAACTCACCCTACTCCTCAGAGCCACATTAGAAATTTGTATTGGTTTATGTGCTTTTTTTAAAGAATAATAAGTTAAAAGAGAAAAATAAAAGAAACATGGTGCTGAGCTTAAAATTACTGGATCATCAGTAAAACAACATGATGGTCAATCAAAGCAGAGACTGAACCAAATATTAATGAACTATGTGTGTGGGATTAAATCACCAGAACTTCATGTGTGCATAGGATGTGGTTTCAGGTGGGATTCATATTGTTAAAGCGGGTAAGTGTTGTTTGACTCAATCTTACACAAAGATTAAGGATAAAAATCTTTACACCTCTCTAGCAAAAACAGCCTCTTTTACAATAAAGTTTCCTAGTGCAGGATGTGAATCATCTGCTCTGAATTCAGTCTGACAAAGGTCAGACTGAAAGATTTTAGATAGAGGTGCTGTATGGGAATGAACAAGTACTGAGAGTTCAGATGATTTTTTTTAAACTAAAACGTCACTATTATTATACTTTGGTCTTTGAAAAACAGATAGGTTACTTTACTTTTAACCAGCTCTATCCATTTTTGTTTTGCACTTCCTCTTAAGTCTTAGTTAGACAAAGTGATTTTAGAATGATACTGTCTTTTGACTCAGTCCCATGTCTTCCAGCAGGAATTCAATATCAGTTCTTGAAAGTCTGAGGTGCTTCTTAAATTGGATGGAACTCTTTTAAACTCAGGATATAACAAACTCCTTATGATACCATTTCAAAAGCAAATTAACCTGTATGCTGAATTACAATGTGATAGATAATGACTCTAAAAACAAAAAAAGTTCCAAACATCTTGTGCTTTGCAGTTCCTGTGACCAGAGCTCTCTATCAGTACAAGAACTGGACCAAAGTTCTGGATCTCAGAGTTGGTCTCTTATTTGGCAATTGCTAAGACTGGTGTGGTCAATGAAAAGGATTGTTACTCACTGCTCTGACAAGGAAAGCAGGGACAGGCATTTCAGATGTTACTGGTAGAGTCAAACAATGGGGTTTTCCCATAAATGGTGTTGACCTTGATAGAGGACTTTTACTGTTTACTCTGTTTCCAAATAACTTTCATAACTTTAACCAGTTCAGTGAATGAAGATGCTAGAAACAATACTAGGTTTAACACTCAGAGCAAGCAATCCTCTATCCCTGTGAAATATTTCCATTTGGTGTGACAGTGGCCTGGAAATAGCCCCTGTTTTAGCTACAAATCATAGGTGCTCCATATACAAAGTACCTGTGAAGTTGTTTTCTAACAGAAGTAAGCAAACCAGCAACCCCTACCTGATGCTGCCATTATAGGTGTAAGATACTTTCTTTAAACTATTCATGGTTCTCTTGCTTGTGCATTTTTTTCCATAACCTATAAAAGGTGAATTTGGGAAAGAGGAACCATTTTGTATATCTTCACAGTGTATTTTAAATATGTATAATATGTGCATGTCATTCCCAAACCCTCACTTGATCCTACTTATCAGTTAAATGAGCTCAGGATTTTAACAGCCCAGGCCCAGATTAGACAACTGGGTGTTACTTTGGGATTTCAGGGTGAAAAGTCCCTTGGGCAGCAAAATAAAAGAGAGATGGGCTCAACTGGATGACCCAAAAAAGAACCACTTTGATAAGAAGCAAAATAACAAAGAGCAAGGCGAGCACGATATAGGGTGCACCAAAAAGGGGAGGGCCAGAGGGTTACAGTAACTTATAAAGGGTAGGATAAGGGCAGAGCCTGAGGGAAGGGAACCAACAGGGAGTGCAAAACAATGCAACAAAAAATAACCAAAGGTAACCAGGAGAACAGAGAACTTTCTAGTAACATAAGAACTTCCTTGGGAGCAATGCGGGTAGGGTTTTGCTCACCATAACTGGAAACAGTGTCCCTGAGCTGAGAGTATGGCTTTCCATGGCCTCAAACCAAGGCTTTCTTCAACCCCAACACAGGATCTAAGACTTTGCCTTTCAGTTTTGAGCTAATTTATTGAGCACAGTATCTGATATCATGCTAATAAGAAAATGTATTAACAATAGATCAGGTACCTCTGAAATAATATGAAGTGATAAGTCAGTTAATCATTCCATCACATTGCATAAGATCAGCATGCAGCTAACAAAGCTGCATTGAGAGGCTCAAACCGTATTTTAATACTGAATTTGTACTCACAAAAACAGTAGCCTAATCAAAAATAAATTTTTAGGAGCTTTTGCCTAAAAAAATGAGAAGTCTAGACATATATGGAAAGAACATACCTGCTTCCTAGAAACACATCTATAGACATATGATAACAATACCTGGTTTCAGCTAGGGTAGGGTTAATCTCTTCTCAGTAGCTGTTACTGTGCTGTGTATTGGATTAGGAATTAGTATGGTGTTGATAGCACACTGATGTTTTGGGGTTTTGTTAATTGAGAGAGGGGTTGAGCAAACAGCTGTTTGGTGCTTAATTCTCAGCTAGGCTTAAGCCACGACAATCTGTAAAACAACTCATACCTTCCATTGTGATGAAATTTTATTCCTTGTAGGACACCTAATTGTTTTTAACTGTGTTTGAGATCTGTGAGATAGGCAGAGCTACTCTTTTGGCTGACAAAAGGCATCTATAAAGCTCTTTAATTTTGCACAGACATTTCTGGATAAGTTAAGATTACATTTCAGAGAACACATAGTCTATTTCTTCTCCCCTTGTGCTTTACACAGATACGGTTTAGAAGCAGTGGGGAGCAGGTACATCACCAAAACTAACCTGGGGATAGTTGCAAGATTTATAATATGGCTCTTGAGCAGCCAGTAAGGGACAAAATCAGACATTCTCTATTAGCAGGTTGAGTCAGAGATTTGTAATGTTGTTCTAGCAAGCTGGATTCTTCCTTGTCTTTACTAAAATGAAAAATCAGCTTTACTTTTTTGTTTGTTTGCTTTTTACTTCTATTCTGGTAAAATTCCTGAGCTTCACAAAGGTTCATAAGGTGTGTATTTTTCCTGAACTTAGCTACATTTGCTCTGCAAATTAAAGAGCTAGTAATGAAATTTAATTGAGGCTAACCAGTGCATCAGGACATGGATTAATTTTCTTTGCAAAATACAAAATATCTTAAAAATAAACAGCAAAAATGTTGTGGATTTAGCGGATTTAATTTTTTTAGTTGATGCGTGTGGGAACAATCTAACTGTATTATGATTATTTTGGAAATTATATTTAGATCTTGTTTGTATTTATGTCTGTGTAATCAGATCATAATCAAATAATTGAATTTGAACATATTTCTTATCTCCCCAGTGTACACTACCACAGGGGCAGAAGATGAGCTATGAAATCCATCATGTTGGTGAGAGAAGGTTCATTCCAGAGATAACAAAAATGCTGTATGAGCACTCAGTCTTAGAGACTTAGAGAGCGTGAGGTCAAAGCTGGGGATTACAGTGAGACACAACAACAAGCTGTTGAGAGATTTGCTACTGAAAATATTACAGCTTCTCCTTTGGAATGGGGAACAGAAGGATTTCAAAAGTACTAAGCAGCAGCCTCAGTGTTCCATATGAAATGCTACAGTTACACAGGAGTTTAAATTGTGCCTTTTTTCGTGAAGTCTAAGCTGAAATCAGGGGTGTTACTACAGCCCCGAGTGGACCTAAATCTGCTGTGTGTAGCAATACTAGGAACTGGGAATGTTGTAGCCATCACCTTGGACAACAAGCAACTTCTGGGTGCTCTTTACCCATCACATTATGTCAATTAGCATAAAATTACCAAAGTTCAAAACTTTCAACTGGAAGTGATTTTTCTCTCATCTCATCTGTCATCATATCTCAGCTATTATCATATTTTAATTGCTCCAGAATAAATAAAAAGTGGAAATAAATGGTCTTTTCATGTGTTGTTATGTATAGGAAAGATTTTCTTTTGAAGCTTCAATTCTTACATCTATAAAGGACATTTTAAAAATAATGCGCAGATGAGATGAGTGACTACGAATGTACCTTTGCAAAGACAATATGATCCCAAAAACAGTTATAAAATCATTTTTTGCAACTACTGAAATAGCTAACCTTAATATCTCAGACACCTGAAAACAAAAATGGCTCATGATTAAGCATATATTGAAGTTATGTTTGAGAAACTTGTCAAAAACAGCATTTTTCATTTCATGATTTTTTAGTGCCTCATTGATAAAAAAGCTTTCAAACAAAGTTTAAGTAGTGTCCTGGTAGTCACTGAAAAAACCAGCTGCTTACAGGCATGTAAGACCACTTTGTAATCTAACATGTTCAAGATTGCAAAGATGTATGACATTATTCAATATCACTCCTGACTTCATCTGTCTTCTTGTTTAAATCTAAGAGGGAACAAATCATTATCTAACTTCTGTTCCACCTACTGGGCTGGCAGGTATCACAGGACGGAAAAATGCTTAATTAAAGACAACTATGAAAATTTGGTCAGAAAGATGATGGTTTTCTCTGTATGGCCTCATCAAGAACATACACCCACTGGAGAAACATCACCTAGTCAGTGATGAGATACAGAAACTCATACAGGTCTCACCTTGTTCTGCTCTTCGACTTCTTGAAGTCTTGGGGAGTCTGTTTCCTTTCAGCACTCCTGCCTGCCACTCAGGTGGAAGATGCAGAGGGTGAAGCACATGCTGGGCTGATCTTTCCTTGGGCACAGCTGTGGCTTCCAAGTACATCTTTAAAAGATCCATAGAAATGCTCACACAAGTTTCAACCTGCAGTGTTTTCAATATCTGTCCCTAACACACTAACCTTGTTCTAGTTTTCCAACCGATGTCAACAAAAGGAACAGCAAATCCTTTATTCACATCATCTTGTGCAGACACATTTTATGTATAGAAATATTGTTTTTCTCAAATCTTTTACCTTTAAGAACTTCTGTATGTTCTTTATTTTTGTTTTCTTTATTATTCATTATACATAGATTACTCTCATCAGTTTTGGTGTTCTGTTTAACAGTTATGTTTCATTTTCATCTCTCTTTATCCACTTAATGACTATTAATCTTCATGTGGCTTATGTGTCTTTGCAAGGATTATGGTTATATGCATTCCAAGGAAATGTTTTTCTGTAAATGTCACTGGTAGGCCTTGCTGTTCTTTTTAGGAGGACTAATAAAACTGGTTAGCAGGCAGAGATCAGCATCTTTGAGTTGGAGCCTATTAGAGCCTTTGCCTATCTTTTTGTCTTGGGCCTGCCATGACTGTCTTGCCACATTTGTGAAGCTCTCTGCAAACTTTTCCTATTTCCCATTCTTTCTAATCGTAGAAGCATTTAGGTTGGAAGAGGCCTTCAAGATCAAGCCTATTTAATAATTTAGTGCCACCAAGTTCACTACTAAACCATGTCCCTAAATCCCATATCCATACTCTTTTTGAACACTTCTGGGGATGATGATTCCAATATTTCCCAGGGAGGACTGTTCCAATGCCTGGCAACATTTCAGAGAAGACCTTTTTACCCAATATCTAATCTTAATATAGTATTTATATATTTGGTGTTGAATGAGTTTCATATCTCTTTCCTGTCCAGAAAGACAAATATCCTTCATGAAAAGAGGTGAAAATGCCATCCTGAAAATACTATTATTTATACAAGTAAAAATTATTCTGTCTGACTGAGAGAGATATCCAGTTCTCATTACAGCACAGAAAGTGAATAGAGAATATCCTGGTCTCATTGCTGCAGACTTTTCTTATTAGACTGAGCTCTGGTCTTCTGCAACAGCTTGCAGTGATCAGTTGTGTAGGATTTTGTGCTTCTAGTAAAAGTATTCACTGTGACAGATTTTCTGAACATTAATTCAAGATAGTCCTCTCTTTCCTTAATAAGTGTGAGTGAAAATTAAACAAAACAAACCAAAACAACAAAATAAACCCCAACAACAGCAAAAATCCAAGAACCCCCAAACCTGAAACAAATTAGAAACAACCCAAAGTTTTTTATCTTCCTATGTACCAGTTCCTTTACTGCAGAAGGTTCTTCTACTCCACTGTTGTACTGCAGTTTAACTGCTAAACACTTCGCTGAGTTTCAATTTATATTCATTATTACCCACTGTAGCTGCTATATTCTGCTGGGTTTTCTCTTTCACCTAATCATGGGAAGCTGACTAAGTAGCATCAGTTCTTAGACAATGAAATTGAATTATTCTTCCAACCTGTGACTTTTGGCTTCTAACCAGAAGGCATACTGATATATAAAGTTTATTCACACAGAGTGATGCTCTCAAGCTATTTCTAAATGCACTTTTAGATATTAAAGTTTCAGATTGGCTTCGTGATGTTGCATTTGTAATTTATGTCAGATGCTCATAATCACTGTTGACTTCAGGAGAGTTCATAAGTAACACTTTACCTTATGTTTTAATGAATAATTTTATTTTATCTCATATTAATCTTCTCTTGTGTTTAATTAGTAAAAGCAGTCTTAAGAAATGTTGCTATAAAATCAGGCTATCTCAGATAATTGATACAATTAAAGCATTATTAACTCATATTGTAGTCTCAGGGGCTATTTTCTTTGAGTTGGAATAAAGTCAGTATTCAGAAGAGGTTTCTTACCCTGAGCTTGCATCTGGAAGACAGAACCTCTTTTAATATATTCTAATACATTTTGATTTTTCACACCAGAGTTCCTGATTTAAAAATATGTCAAATGCCAAGGTATGTATAGGTATCTGCATATCCAAGTTATAAAAACATTCTTGTTCCAAATCTTTTACAACTTAACCAGGAAAGGAAATCATTACAACAAAGAAATTCAGGTAGACAGAGATTAAGATTTATTATGCAGATGAAAGTAAAATAAATTATGAAGTCCTCTGTTAGCTATGCATGAATTGATAACCAGCGATTTTCTTCCAATAATTAACAACCAGGTATGAAACTTATGCCTTCTCTGGATCAGATTAGTGGATCTGAGCAGTGAATGTTTAACCTGAAAAGAATTATGTTGATTTACATCACCCAGCCTGACTTTTGGTCCAAATAACTGGACACATTCCCTCCCATTTATATTTATTTAAATCTCTCCTCACCACAAAAACTCATTCCCTGGTACTCCCTCTTGCAGAGTGGAGATAAAGAGCAGCGACAGTACATTTTGCACATAATAAAAATAATCATGCTTTCCATCTCTCTTGTGGTGAGAGACCATGGAGTGAAAACCTACAGTTAGACAACAAACAACAGAATCATAAAATCCTGGAATCCTTTGGGTTGGAAAGGACCTTGAAGAACATCTAGTTCCCAACCCCTGCCATGTGCAAGGACAACTTCTACAACGTTTTTTAGAGCTCCATCCAAACTGGCCTTGAGCACTTCCAGGGATGGGGCAGCCACAGCTTCTCTGGGCAGCCTGTTCCAGTACCTCACCACAGTCACAGTGAAGAATTTCTTCCTAATATCTAACCTAAATTTCCCCTCTTTTAGCCTGAAGCCATTAACTCCCTATCCTGTCCATCTCCAGCTTCCCTGTAGGACCCTTCAGATACTAGAATGTTGTTTGAGGTCTCTACACAACCCCAACTTTCAACCTGGAAGGTGCTCCAATCTCCTTATCAATTTCCTGGTCTTCTTTGGACTTGCTCCAGCAGTTTTATGTCCTTCAAAATTTGGGGGCCCAAGTGCTGGATGCAGCACAGCATGTGGGTTCTCTCATGAGAGCAGAGGGGTAGAATCTCCTCCTTTGACTTGCTGGCCATGGGGCTTGGATGCAGCCCAGTATTTCTTTGGCTTTCTGGTTCACTGCTCGTTCATGTTGAGTTTTTCAACAACCAACACCCCCAAGTCTTTCTCCTCAGTGCTGTTCCCAATCACTTCTCCACACAACCTGTGGATGTGTCTAGGATTGCCCTCACCCAGCTGTAGAACCTCACACGTGGCCTTGTTGAAATTCTTGAGGTCCACACAGACCAGCCTGTCAATGTCCCTTTCAACCTTATCACTTTTGCAGTGAAGATTTTGATGGAGAAAAACACACATGCACATCCACCCTAATGAAAGGTGTTAGGTTTAAATTATTAAGGGTTATTTTATACAATATTCTTGTCAGGATGTGTGTACCAGCAGTCTCTGGTCATTCTGACCACTGTCTTTCTGTGTAATACTCCTCTGTAAACCCTCTCTCCCAATTCTTACATTTTATGAAAAGTACAAAGGACATGTGAGGGAGAAGGAGGGGTAAATGAGTACAGTGCTGGATGCTCCCTGTGAAGCTTCTCATAGGCTGCTAATTTAGGGTGCAACAAGTCACCAATTAACTCTTTTCCTGAGAGCTAGTTGATGCAGTGGTCTATGGGTTTCCTTCTTCTTCCTCTCCAAGGTGCTGGCAGAGTCACAGCATGCATCTGGGAGTGCTGCTGAAGGGAGCTCCATGCAGTCCCGAGGAATTTCCTGGGGCTGCAAGGAGTCCCAAGGAGGCAGTGCAGTGGTAGGTATAGGGCCATGATTTGGGGATGTTGTGCTTAGCATGGCTGTGTTGGGATTATGCTTCCCACTACCACCTCCCTCCCTGCCAAACTCCAGAGAAAGTTCTTGACCGCTTCTTGCAGAGAAGCATGAAGTTNCTAAACCACAGCCTTGACAGTGTATATAGAACTGCCTGTGGAGCCAAGATCTCACCAACAGGTACTGTTGAAGCGTATCAGAGCTGCTGGGAGCCCACGCTGAACACCAGGCTGGGCCAGAGAAAAATACGCGAAGCAACAGTTAAGGATTAGGTGTGCTCTCGTGGCTAGAGCAGAACGAGGTGAGGAGAAGGAGAGGTTGTGCAGGAGGATTGACGGGGGTGGGGGTGGTGGAGATGGGTGGTGTTTACAGGCTGGCAAGAGCAATCAGAGCCTGCTGGAGCACTTAATGGTGCTGGCCATCATTAACACTGTTCATTTTCAAATACTCAAAATTTAGTTTTTAAGGAATTGTAGTACTCTTTTAATTTAAAACTTAAGGAGAAGGAGTTGTCCACCTTCTGCAAAAGTGCCTCATTATACATCACTCAGATTTTCTGAAGAACAGACAACTGTGTATATTAGTGAGTCAGAGCAGGGATGGTCTTAGAATAAACATGTATAATTTCAGAAGTAATTTTCAAATTTAGTCAGCCAGATCTAAGTGGCTGTAGATAAATCTACTAACCGTTTGGCTTCTAAATCCTGAGACAGAATCATGAATAACAGATGTTTTGTGATGAGGAGTGACTAAGAGCTAAGTACTTTTATGAGATCTGAATATTTTAGACCATAACAGCCTCCTTGGTAGCTGGGCTATATATAATTACCCTTCCTTCTCCTGCTCTCAAGTCTTATGCTGGAGATGAGAGTGTAGTTTGTTATTGCTACTGAGACTCTTGCTCTAAATTTTTTAACATCTTCCTGTAATTTTGTTAGAGACTTCAATTTTATTTCTTCCCCCTACTTCCCCATCTTCAAGAAGTGTACTTTGGAAATATAATGAGTTCTTCAGCATTTTTATTTTGTTCTCCTTTGAAACAAAAGCACTGTAAATCACCTAGAAAATTCTTTCCATGGAAAAAATATTTTCCCAGCAGATAAAATTCACCCTTTGAAAATCACTTCTCTCCACTGCTGTGATGCATGCAAATTTTGTTTTACAAACAATGGCTTTGGTTTGAAAATGAAAGAAAAATTGCACTTCACTGACTGACATTATTTCACTTGGCTTTATAGAAGACTGTTAGAAGGTTAAAATCATCACTTACAAGAAATTATGTGTCAGTGTTTACACAGGTCCTTTCATACGATGGTACAACCTGGATAGAGATTATCTCCTTAGAAGTGTGAAAGGCAGGGTCCTACTTAGCCCTGATTAAGCTGTAGCATCTCGATGCTAACAGAGGGTCAAATCTGCACTAGTAAAAATTGATGTGGACATATTGATTTTGATAAAGTATTGGTACAAGATAGATTTAACTCTGTATGTTTTCCTCATCTCAGTGTTTTACATTTCTGAGGCTTGTTAATTCTAGTACTACTTAGATTTAAGAACTACCTTGAATTTTAACCATGAGAGTAATGCTGTCATACCCTGACTAGATTGGATTTCAATTGAGACTGTCAATTTAGGATTGACATCTCTTTTATGTAGAAAATGTCCTATGGGTAGCTGTCCTCTTGCACTGCCAGTAAGGTGGGATTCAGGCGCCTGGTGTTCAAAAGGACGGGATTCAGCCACACCTTCAGCACCTGAGATTGGTCTGCTAGAGCAAACAGGTTGCACACTGCAATGA
Organism: Rhadina sibilatrix; assembly: GCA_013400275.1. Taxonomy (NCBI): domain Eukaryota; kingdom Metazoa; phylum Chordata; class Aves; order Passeriformes; family Phylloscopidae; genus Rhadina; species Rhadina sibilatrix. The sequence continues at coordinate 15,278 of VWYO01018200.1, read as the reverse complement.
TGGGCGTTGGTATAAAATTAAAAGTCATCCAAGACCTGCAGCATGTAGTGAACTAACAGTTAAAAGTGTAGAAGTATTAGATTAGTTGTATATAATTTGGGCAGTTCTTGATTTCATGCTGAATATGCTTGAACATATAAGTAATGTGATAATATTCACTGTTGCAAAGCAAACATATCTTTTTTGTTCATTTCTTTTCCATCAGAAAAGAGCATTTATTGAATTCGTCTTTGATATTAACTCCTGTTAAGTAATAAAAGAAAACGGTGGACTCCTAGTAGTAAAACAACATGAGGTAAAAAGCAACAACAAATATTATTCAAATTCTGAAAAGTTGAACAATGTCCAAACTTCGGTGCAATCTCATGTAATGCAAAACGGCAAAATACGTGTTCCAGTGTAGAAATCTAGCAAAGACATATACTGTCCATTTTATTAAGGATGTGTGATTAACAACATAGATGTTTGTGTAAAATGCATTGATATATGGAAGGTCTACTGGAGCTTTATAATTTTAATGCATCAGTTAGATAGTCACTTGATGCAATTAAATTACTCTACTTGATAGAGCAGGCAGCAAAATTTTAATGGACATTTGGCTTCAACATTTTCCTCTAGAGATGGAGGTTTTTAATAGGAAACACTGTGGGCAGAAAATCTGGAGAAGAGCAATGTACCATAAAACTGGAAAGTAGCTTGTCTTGCATCATTTGGTTTTCTGCAAATACTGCTTCATATGTGTACAGAAAAGAAAAAAAAAAGAACAAAAAAAAAAAAAACCCCAGAAAAAAGTACTCTTAAAAATATAATGGGTTAATAAAAGGTTTTTAAAAATCTACAGACTGTTTTATAAGTTCTTCTCTCAGCCATGTCCTAAAGAATATTTCTTCACAGAGAAAATGACTGCAAGGTTGATGTAGATGGAGTTGCATTCAATATTTGTATGATGATTAGCATATGCTTAATAAAAGGCTTGTTAACATATTCTCTGTTCTAAGCATGTCCCTCAGAGAAGTTACAACAATATTGATTTTTTTTTACTGTGAAAGAAACATGGGTACAGTGGTTCTGCAGTTTTAAAATCATCAGTAAATACAAATATAAGAATTAATACCACACTTATTTTATAAAATGGAGATTATAATGAGTCGCAGTAACTCTTCTTGCTCTCATTCATTTGAAATTACAGTATCTGTTTTTTTCTCATAAATGCTACTTAAAGTGATGCTTTATTGCCTTCTGCTATGAAAGAGGAAAATATATTTTAATTTGTATTTATATAGTTTAGTCTGAAATTTTATCTTTATATAGTCTCCCAGGTCAGGCATTGTGATGCTGATGTTCGGCTGTTCAGAATACAGCACTATAGAAATACTACTTTGGCCAGAGTAATGTGACTGGTAATGCAAGATTTACAGTTCTAACAGGTGTTATTTTCTGTCTGTTTGTCACTTTCACCAATCTCATCCTAAGAAGGCCATATTGTTTTTATTTTTTAATGAATTTCACTGCCATTTTTCCTCATTTAAATTATCTCCAGGTATATGATACAGATAATAGCTGGACTTTGAGCTCATTTAAATTTCACTGTAATCCCAAATCCTTTGTCTGATGGAGAACACCGATACCTTAATCTCATTTTATCCTTCAGGAGATTGACATTCTCTAGTTCCATTTTATTTGACAAAAAGAAAAAAGAAAGGCAGAACAAACTCATACTGCTGTGGATTACTTTTGAAAGAAGTCAATCCCTGTCTTTTTCAGGGAGCAGGTGTCCTTTGTCTGGCTATCACATGTATGCCATGTGATTACAAAGAGAGCATTAAATTTTGGCAGGCCCCAGACTTTAAAATATCAGAAGAAATAGCATGTGCTTGGTTGGCATCCTCAGTCTTTTGGGATTTCTGAGATGTGTTCAGGCGCATCATTCTCTAGTTCACATCCTCCTCTCTCAAGACTATCAAGTTCCTCCTTACTCAAGAGCGTCCAGCAACACTTTTTTCTTGGCAGCAGGACCAAAACTTCTACAAACAGACCTGGCCAGGGCCTAGTCTTAACGAAGCACATAAAGATGGAAATGAGGTTTTTAGGATAATTCATGTACAAATTTAGGAAAACAGGATAAATCTTTGTAGATATACAACTCTTTTCAATTCTCAAGGCTCACAAAGCTTCATTTAAAAATTATGGTGGTATTTCTTTACCTACTTTTTCCTGTTTTTTTTAACTATTTTAAATTAGTTCTGGTTAAAATTTGAGGAACATTCAAAGAAAGCAAAACTAAATATTCATCAAATTTGTTGTAGCTCATTAACCTACTCCTTAACTCATTTTCTTTTTGATATTTTCCCAATATTTGTGGGTATACAAAGAGTTTTTGTTCATTCCAAAATTATTTTTGAACCTACTCAACACTGTTTAATGTGAAAGCTAGTGGAGAATCCATATAGCTCGCAGTGAACAATCCAGCAGCAATCAGAAAATGTCCATCATTACAAGGAATGTCCATGGAGATATTCACTATGAAGTACAGTTGTTTCACAGAAAAAATAGAGTTTGATTGGTTTGGGTTGTTTGTTTTTTGTTTGGTTGGTTTTGATTTTTTGGATTTTTGGTTTTGGTTTGGGGTTTTTTGTTTATTTGGTTTGATTTGGTTTTCTTATTTTTGCTTTGGTTCTCTTTTGTTTGGTTGGGTTTTTTGGTGTGTTTTGGTTGGTTGGTTGTTGTTTGTTTTGTTTTTGTTTTTTAACTAAGCAGTTTCCACAAAGTATTTCCAAAAAGACAAGTCTTTCTACATCCATTTTTAAGATCATTAATATGTCTTCTACCCACAACAGACCTTTTGAATGGTTAGACACATTTTAGTCATATATTCTGGGCTTAAGCACTGTCATTCTCCTTCAAGGTTCTTGTTTTCTTTCAGTTCACATAAAAATTTTGTTAAAGTTTTTAAAAACTCCATACAAAGATTCCACCCCAACCATCCCTATGATATGAGGTGGCTACAGGACTTGAAGTCAGATGTACACTTATAGGAGCCATTGGAAGGACCATTCCACATATCAATCAGACATACAGAAGGTTCTGAATTTCCACAGGTTTTCTACTTTTCCTACTGACAAACAAGCCTCTAAGATTACCTGGGTTCAGGTTCTAAATTGGAGAATGATAAAAACAATCAACAAAATTCTAAAAAAAAGAATGGGCAGACTTTTTCTCAAAGGTTGCTTTAAGCAGTGATCTTATACCAATGGTTTGAAGAGTTGGTGTGGTTTAGAAATTTTTCAAAAGTTATGTGGGTTGAGGAAAGAAAAACAACTAAAATAATTTTCTTCTAATAAATTTATGTAGAGATCTGGTTAAGGCAGAGCAGCAGTTGCTGACAGGCAAANTACTCCAACAGAACCACATCTGCCACTCCAGGAGGACTGACTTTGGGACTACTTCCAACACCCTGACCAACAGGGTGTCAGGTTGTATCTCTGACACTGTCAGGGTTTCTTGGATTGTTGTTTGTTTGTTCGCTTGTTTGTTTGGTTTTTTTCTACTACATTTGTATTGTTAATATTCCTAGTAAAGAACTGTTATTCCTATTCTCAAATCTTTGCCTGAAAGCCCTTAATTGCAAAATTATAATAATTTAGAGAGCATGGGGGATTTACATTCTCCATTCCACGGGAAACTCCAGCTTTCCCTGGCAGATCCCTGTCTTTCCAAACCAAGACAGATAGAAATGTTGGGGACCCAGTTTTCACTTCATTGGAAGGATGTCCAACTGTATAGAGGCCAGACTAGCAAGGATAAGGAGAAAAAAATGCTCATTGTTATTTCAGAACTGTGCTTTATTCATTCCAATGTGGAGTGAATCAATAGCTGCACTTGGCCTTCTCTGGTTGGGATTCCCAAAGATCTCATCCATGTCATTCTGTCACGTAGACCGTGTTGGCAAAAGGGATAAGGAGCACATGCCTTCCCAGAAGTAGGAAAGCATGTATTATCCTACCTAAGGAAGTTCTGTATCAGTACATATTTGAATATTTTGCTCTGTTTTGCTGGAATAGAGTTCTTCTAATTTGATGTTCAGATTGGTGTTCTTTGGGAACACGAATGGCATTTGAGACCCTTCCCAGGGATAAGTTGCTCTCTCTTACCATGGCTGAATTTGTCTGTGCTTGAAAGCAGTTGAAAAGTGCCAAGGCATGAATTATATGTTCCTCATAAATGGAAGAATGGAACATTCATAACATCAACTGTCAGGTTGCTGAGAGAATTCACAAGATGTCTGCTCTTTCCTGTCTCAGGTTGAAGTGCTGGATCTGAGGAGTGTGGAGAGCAGCATATAGCTGCTGCCTCAAAACCCAGGAAGCTGCAGGGTGCTGCTGATCTTGTAACCTCCCAATAGTTTTACCCTTTCTGGAGAACCACCAGTTCAAGTTTTCATGTAAAAAACACATAGGATAAACAAGATAAGGATAACAGTCCCATGTTAATATCCAAACATGTGACTGTTGCCTCTTGATGCAAAATCAGGAGTGAAAAGAGTAAATGTAAAAGAAGTGTGTTTAGGAACACGATTTCCTAGGTCTGGGAAATAGCTCAGTGCACGTCATACCTTGCTGTCTGCACTTAAACAACCAATCCTTTTCCATTGCTCCAATAAGAAAACAAACAATCATCCTTCAAAGAGAGCGGTGATAGCTGGGACAAAGGTTTGGATTGCTGTAAAGAAGCATAGATGGGCAGGAAAATAGCATCTTGTGGGCCTAGCATGAGAGCAACTTGCAACCTTCAGGTTCTCTAGTTGCACTGGTCAAGATGAAATGGAGATGGATCATTCAGAATAATTGCCTAATATCCCAAGTACTGATGTATGGGACGTAATGGGGAACTTAAGTGTCACAGTGAGGGTATCTGTGATAAAAATTTAGGTCCCCTGACTTCATGGCAGAGGATGGCAAGAAAATAATTAGGAGCAGGAGCGATGGTTGGCACTTCAATAGAAAAAGAACACTTTAATAACAGATAAAAGAAAATAGGGATGGTACCTCAAAACCGTACACAGTATCCAGGACTCTGTGGGGGTTACCAACTGAAGACCCAGGACTGAGGAAAAAATGAAAATATATAGATTAGGTCTAAGGGTAAAGGTCCAATCAGAAACTCAAACTGTACTACCATATTTGTACCACATAACTGACAATCATAAAAACATATATATGGAACAACTCGATGAACATGCAAACTCCCATAAACTTTTACTACTCACCACAACTAGAAAGGGGTTTCCCACGGCCTTAGGTTTATAGTTGCTTCAGCTTGACCAATTCCCACATCTCCCCCTTTTCTGTTTTACAAAAAATAATAATAGAAAAGCTTTACTAAAAATTTTGTATAGCTCTTACTAAATAACTAAATGAACATGGCAACTATGATAATGTAACACCACTTACAATAAAAATCAACAAACTCATCTTAACAAATAACAACAGTTAAAATAATTAATAGCCTGATTTTAACTAATGATAACAATCAACTTGAAAAAAGTCCATTCAACCATTGTTTCAAAGCTATGTTTTGGACCAAAACTTGTCAATGTCTGCAAATTCCCAGATGGTCTTTGCCTCTCTTTCTCTTGGGGGTTTTTCTTAGTGTTCTTCTTATAGATGTTGCAGTGGCAGCAGGTATGGTTTTATGTTTCTAGCTTAAATCTTCTTTACCTGTAAAAATATAAACTTCTTAGTTACTTCAGCTTGGCCAATTTCCCACAGTTATGTACCTGGCCTTTGGGTGTTTCTTTGCTACTCTACAGCAGCTGGCTAATTTGGGGAACCATCTACTTGTCTTTTGGCTGACTAATTCAAGGGAGATGAATTTGGACTCAAATCACTGAAAGATGTTCTCTCATATTGATGACCTGGAGGTAACCTCAGAGCTAAAGAACCATCTCTGAGTCTTTTTTGATCTGGAAGTAGTTTTGAAAATAAAGTGGGCGGGGGGGAGTTAGTTTTTATTTTTTCCTAATAAAATATTCAGAGAATTAAATAATGGTTAATTAAAATAGAAATGAAAATGAGAAAGGAAGCCTTTTCAGCTTTTAAGAATGTTTTTCCCTACAGACCAACAGCAATATTCAAGGAAGATAAGGCTAATTATCATGAATATTATTACCAATGCTTTACCTGTGCAGAGATAAACTAAATGAAATTGCCCTAAGTGGCAACATTTCACAGAGGTGCATATTTGCACTCCAATACACACATCTTATGAGAACCACATATTTGCCTATAAATATGAAAGACATTAATATGAATATATTTCATATAAATGTAATATAAATTCATATACTTTCAATATATATGCATATCTTTAATATCTTTCATGTAAATATGAAACACATATGGATATTTGCTTTTGTATTCAAGTTTGTTGAGGCACAGGGGGTCTTTAGTGTGGTATCCACAATCACAATCAATTCAGGATTCATGCAAAACTCATTGACTTGTTTCAGGTTGCTCCTAACCACAGGGAAAAAGGGCATCTTAGAGCAGTTCAAAGTCTCCAAGTTCCCAAGCATATTCTAATAACCATGGGAGAAGAGCTAGCTAAGCATGGAATTGTTTCCCAACCTTCTACCCTCTTGCTTTCCACAGGAATGGACAGAAAAAATGTGGATCAGCAGGAGGGCAGAATCACTGACACACTAAGGGATACATCTCATCTCCATGCTGGTATGTCCTTCTCTCTGTCACTTTTCATCTGCACATAAACCCAATTTAGTGGCCTATTTTGCTATTTTATTTGTAATGAAATGGATTTGACTTAGTGCTTCACTTCCCTGAATTACCTCTTTATTGACACATTTACCATATGTCTTATTCATATAAGTACAATTAAGTTCTCAGGATCTAAAAATAAAATATATAAATATCAGCTTTTGGCTTTCTTCTCTAAAAAGCATTGTGTAGATATACAATGCAGACTGACCCTCCTCATGGAAGCTTTTCACAAAGAAAACAGGTTATTCTGATTTTTTTTTTTTTATGGGAACATTATTCTGTTTAAACTTAGCTTCAGGGTGCAACAACAGGCTGTTGAATCAAAGTTCTACTCTTATTTTTCTGGACTTCTGGTAACATGAAGAAAATATAGAACAATAGACAATATATATATCAGCACCTGGGAAAGTGTGTAATCAGAGCAGCTTATTGACTTCACAAAAAAGAACTGCATGTTTCAGGTGTCTCCTTCACTTAGGTTTGGTTTTGTGTTGTGCATTTCAATAACTTGGAGCATTTTCATTTTAACTTCTCAGTTGCTTCCTGGGGAAATTATGATTCACAAGTGTTGACAATAGAGCTTTAAAAAGTGTCTAATTCAGATGTATTTTACTTATAAAGTAGTACACAGCGCTATTTCAATGCCATTTTCCCCTCTGTGTGTTTATAGTGTATTGCAATAGTAAATAACCATGGAATTTGGTCTCCATGAAAGAAAAATAATAATCCTAAATTAATTCAATTAAAAGATCAAGGCAATTCATTTGAATAATTATAGCAAAAGAGTGACAAAAGTATGGATTATTTATTCTTTTATCCAGCTTTTCTTTTATGCTCCAGTCTTAATTTTGTACCTCTCAAGATACAATGAATAGTACAGCAATTTAAAATTATGTTTGTCATCTCTGTTCATAAAATGAACAATGAAAGAAAACTTTTATTGGCTAGTAAGTAGATGACAAAGTTCAGCCAAGCAGACAAACATTTAAAAAGAAAGCTGTCAGACACTTATGTCATTCAAAGAAAGTCTTAAGAAGACAATGCATCAGGTATAGGATATTAATTTCTATATAGGGAACATAAAGAGAAATAAAATCACAATATAAAGTGGTGAAAAATGTCTCTGTGCATGTTGCAGACTTGGAGAAAATTCTTCTGAAACATAAAGGGATAAATGTTGTTTATAGAGGATGCCAGTTCTCACGCATCCCACTCAGTGTGTGCCTCACTGGTTGAAGCCATTGCTTTTTCAGACTGCCTGCCTGATATCTCTTTCATTGGACAGAATTTACAGTGCAGTTATATTACTCTTCTTCTTACAATATTTCAATTTTAATGGATTTAAGAATATAGAGTATAAAATGACGACATGCTGATAAATGTCTTGGCTTTATTCTGCAATTTGTGTACTAGGAATAAAAGAAGAGATTAGAGAAATTATAGATTAGAGAAAATGGCTTCATGGTCTAATGTGGGTGTACAACTGAAGAAACTTTTTTGACCAAGTATGTTTTTTCTACAGGTATCCTGCTCCCAGCATCTTGACATTAATGTTCTCATGCATCTGTGACAGCAAAAGATAACATCCACCATGGAGCTGCAGGAGCTAAGGAAAGAAAAATATTTCAAGAACTTCTTCTGCATCTTTCCTGATCCTTAAACAGAAAATGACTCACTGAAATGCTCACCAGCTTCCTCCATGCAGATAAAGAAGAAGCTGAAGGCATGGACCCCAGACAAACTTGATGCTGAAGTGACAGTAGAGCCACTCTGTTGTCAGAAATGAGTCAGAACCACAGTTTTTGCCTCAAAATTCTAAGTGTGTGTAAAGCTCTTCAGAATGCAGATGACTTTAAAAGACAAAATGTGAAACAGATAAATTCAAATCAAACTGAACAAACCCCTATTTTCTCAGATTCAAATGTTAACCTTGCAGCAAGGACTTAAGTTAAAAATGTTGCTGGGAAATTACTTCCAGTATTTTGCAGTGAGAACCTAAACCCATAATTTTTCCCTCCTTAAAAGCCTTTCATGTAAAAACCTAGCTACTAAAGGAAAATGGGAGTTTTGACATTGCTTTCAGTAGGGTAGGATTTCAGTCCTGTCTTTTGTGTTATAAATTGTATAGATCAAATATTCTTTCCAGGCTTTAGGCTTCAAGTCCATCTCTGTTACAAATATTTTTATTCATAGCACTTTCTATTCTGTTCAGAAAAGATGTGTCCTCTTGAGTGAGGTTTTTTTTTGCTGCTTTTCTTGAGAGAACACAAGCAATGGAGATAAAGATTCATTTCAGTATCTTTGAGCTTCCCTAAATCTGGAGTATTTCAGAAATAGTTCAGTGGTTAATGTGAATTAGATCACTCAAGAGCTCTTCTATTTTTTTCCAGCTGTCCAAAAATAACTCTCCTTGTTTTGAATGTAAATTTCAGTATGCAGAGTATAAACCTGATTTATTCAGAGATAAAAAATATTGTTGAAAACTAATATTTGTTTGCTGTAGAGGATGACAAACTATAGGAGCAGTATAGTTCTGAGTATGGTATTTAAAAAGGGTTTTTGAGCTTGAGACCAGAAGTGAAATGCATGGAAGTTCTGAGCAGGGGAAAAGCAATAGATCCATGAGTGCATGTGGAAAATAAGAGAGAATATAGAAATACCAGATTAAAAGAGACACAAAATCTATTTGCAGAAGTGTTATAAGAAAAGCATCATCTTGAACTACTGAGCAAGCAGTCTGTTAAAACAGCATTTAGGGAACATTGGGTAATTTCCATAAATAATATTTTCAATTAAAACAGAGGCAGTAGAACCATTTAAACAAGACACATTTAACATTATCTGTTTTCAAAAGGCTATAGTTGCAGATAAGTGACAAAAACTTGCAATCTGCTCATTCCCTTGCAAATGACAACAAATAAAATTGTTCAGAATTAAGTCCCCTCTAACTACACTTTTGAAATGAAGAGGATCCACATAGTCCTTGGCTGCTATCACTCTAGAATACACATCATTTGTTCTGAATGTTTTTACTGACCTTCTGACTGTCCTTGCTACCTCACAAAATCACTGCTCTCCACTGCAGTGGGCTTAGTTCAAATGACAAAAGGTCTACTTAGCAATGTGATGCAGCTGCTGTGGGCATTAAAATTGGGTTGAGTTAGGTGCAGTGCACAGCCTATAGAAGTATACATTTTTCTACACTAGAAATATTTTTTCAATTATTTTAACAGGAAAACATTGCAAAGAAAAATATTAACTAAGAAGAATGTAGAATATCACATTTGTGCTTGTTTCAAAATGTTACAATTGCAAAATAATAGACTATTCTATAATAACTTTTAGGTATTTTTATTATAATAGATGAAGAAATCCTATTCTGTGCACTGAAATACATTTGATTGTAGGCCAAAGCATTTTGAACTTGCTTTTGGGTTCAACTTCACTAATACATGTGACAGCAACAGCATGTCACTAAATGTAAACTAGCAGGGAAGAGGAGGGATGGAGTCTGCTCCAAGGTGGGATCCAGAAGCTGGGACAGCATAGGTGCCAGGAGGTCACTGCCCTCATCTTCCAGCCTATGACTGGTTATGGGTTACCCTTGGCAACACTAGGAAACCAAGGTATAAATTTTATCAGCAACATTTCACTTGCAGCCTTTTCAAAGCTTTGTCAATTTAACAAGGTTCAAAATTATGACAGCTGATTTCTCCAACAAACTTGTCATGGAAAATGTACTCTTCTTTCTTTCCAAGTGTTGTTACAAAGTTGGAAAACAATGGCAAAAATACTAGGGTACCAATATAGACTATTACAACTGGGACAACTCCATAGGCCCTGAGCAAATCTCTTTTCATTCTCCCTTTATTACACAAAAAGCACATCAGACAAGATGTAAGATAGATTCTTTATGATATGCAAGTAGGAGGGCTTCTGAGTTTGTTGAGTAATTGCAATCACAAAGTTTGATAGAAGCATTTAGAATATTGAAAAAATATATACTAATTTCACATTTTTTAGTAGTCTATGCACAGATGCATCACAAAGATTCACAATTGTTTGCAGTTGGATATTAACACTTCACTTGTCTCAAGTGAAATAATACCTTTTTCTGCATTTTTAGGAGATTTAAAAGTACTGAAAAAACATACTTTACTGAAAATACAATTAATTTTAGTGTTATAGTGTGATGAAACCATACCCAAAACTAGAATGACAGAAGAATGACATTTCCTTCTGGAAGTCTTTCCAATAGCATGCTATCCGTTGAATAATTAGAAATATAGAAATCAGAATGATGGACTTAAGACAAGTGAAGATAAATAGATAATTTTCAAACCATGTGAATAGATAGTATTTAAACAAGTTTATCTTACTTAAATTCAGATTGGTAAAATGTTGAAACAAGAAGAACTAAAGGTGTAAATGATCTCTGAAAAAACAAGCAAATTCATGTTTTCACCATTAGGAACCTAAAATCTCTTATAAAAGCATAGCTCACTAAAGTAGGAGCTGTTTTTTTTTTAAGATCAGGCACCTAGAATACTTCATAGTAATGACTTCTAATGGGCTGTGAAACCAGAAAGTTGTTCCAGTGATTCCTTACATTTTAAGAATTAGTAATGGAGTAAGGAATGAGTATCTATTTGTCTAGTTAGAAAGAATCAGAGAATTTCATTCCCTGATTGATAAATATTCCTGAGCTGATGTGTAAAAAGAAATATGCCACTAGAAGCCATATTTATTAAATCAAGTATTAATGAGTGACAGCTTTCATGAAACAATTTTCAATGTGAAAATATAGCCAGATGATATAGGATTTTACATAAAATTAAAATTAATACACCTGTGAACAAAATATGAAGACCATCCTTATAGAACAAGAGAACATTATAGAAATCAATATTTCTAAAAATTACTTCTGAAAATAGTGATTTTAGTTATATATGATTATAAGTTCTTATTGTGATGTTGCCATTTTTTTTTTTTAAATACACTTGTTTACACAATGGAAGAGTAGAATTAACTAGACAAGACCAATCATCTTACTTCGGACAAACACTTAAAAAAGTGTTTGCCTGAGATATGAATAAAATCTGTAGAGTTGTTTGTAAATTTGAGAAGGGAGAAGAAATCATGATGGATGTGAACAAAAAACTACACAAGTTATTTGAAAGCTAAAAAAAAATCTCTAGGCAGTTTTCAATTTGCTTGGAATAAAAAAAAAAAAAAAAAAAAAAAAAAAAAAAAAAAGGAAAAAAAATGAAAAGTAATTT
>VWYO01018199.1:33154-43918 GCA_013400275.1 Rhadina sibilatrix | reverse complement strand
TCGCAGCCCTGCCCCGCTCCCCGGCGGCTCCCGCAGCGCTGCCCCTGCTCTGCCCCGCAGGAAGGAGGAAGGGAGAAGGGAGAGCGACCTGCTCGGCGGCCGGTGAGTGACGGGGTGACCCCGCCGAGGGCCGGGGACGTGCCCTGCCCCCCCCCCGCCCCGAGCCCCTCCGGGGGCCATGGCCGCTGCCTTTGGGACCGGAGGGGCAGAAAATGCCAGGGGAGAGGGGGCTGAAGTTGGAGGTGCGGGGAAGGAGGGTGCAGGTCGGGACGGGTTTGCACCTCGGTGTTCCCTGCTGCGGGAGATTACTGCGTCTATTTGGCCCTGAAGCTGTTTTGGGGAGCCCAGGTCCCCCCCAGTATAGGTTTTGATGGGCACCCCTGCCGTGGGTCCCTCTGTGAGGGGCCTGTGGGGACCCTTCCAGTGCAGAAGTGCCCAGGGGTGACACCCAGGGTCTGTCGCTGGCTCGGGAGGGAGCCCTGCCCCGGGCTGGCAGCTTGGCATTCCCTTGGCGCTGCAGTTTTTGGCGGCTGTCACAATCAGCTGCATCTCTCCGGTGCTGCCTGTTGCTGTGACAAGCCCCTCCCTGTCCCCAGACAGCCCCTTGAGAGCTGCCCTCCGTGCCAGGCCAGCCTGAAAAGCTTTAACAGCCTCGTCTCCCCCTGAAAACAACCTGGGCCGGGCGTGTTGGCACAGTGATGCTCTGGGAGGAGGAGAGAATCAGGGTCAGGCCTGGGACTGCTGGCGCTGGGTTTCGTGCTGTGCATCAGGGGAACGAGCCAGCGATGCGATGTGCTGTGTGTGAGCCGGCCTTGGAGAAGGTGCCCGAAGAGGGGAAAGCTTTGAACAAGCATCAGGCAGAACGCTGGAGCCCCTGGGTGAGATCTGTGAAAGGGCAGGAGCCGTCAGAGGGGGCCCTGCGAGGAACCGGCGCTAATTAATTAATTAATTAATTCCCTCCTCGGTGGCATGGGGCAGGTTTGGGGTGTGGGATGTGCTGACACACAGGGCTGAGATGTGGGGAGTGCAAGCAGAGCCCTATTCCTCCAGACTCGCGAGGCTGTGACAGCGCCTGTGGGCCAGGGGAGACATGGTGGGAAGCAGTTTCCATGTTCCTGAAGAGATTCCCTTCAGGAATCTGGCCATTAGGCAATGAACATCCTGTCAGCAGGCACACACAGAGACCTCAGTGCATTTGTGGTGTGGAGCAGCCTTTCCTCCCTAGAAAATGCAGGAGGGGATGTCCAAGAGTCCCGGAAGGAAGAGGCAGGAGCAGGAGGGCACCTGGCTCACCCCATCCAGGGAACTTCCTTGGTGTGTGAGGCACCTGGCTCCAAGTTTGCTGATTTTCAGGCTCTCTGTCACTCCAGAAGATTTCTGGAGCAGGCTTTGGTGTCCATGCTCCAGGCAGGGCTTGCAGATCTGTTGCCAAGTTCCCAGGTTTACTCACTCAGGCTGGAAAATATCAGCACCAAGTCCAAATGGGAGCAGTTCACAAATAAGTAGTGGAACAACCTCGCCGGCAATCCTGGGAGTTCCTCCTCTCTCATCCTGCTGGGATAGAGAGAAAGAGAGAAAAAAATTACAGCTAATCAGGGCTTTGGAGATCTCCCCCTGTCCATGGCCTTGCCACGGGTTCTGCCTGGCCTTGGCCACGTCACCACTGTGTCCCCACGTCTCAGTTCCCCCATCTGTTAACTTCTGACCTTGCTTTGTTCTCCAGGCTTTGCTCCCTGAGCTCTACAGAGCTTTGGGATGCTGGCAGGGATGGGAAGCACTGCAATCCTCCTCTCCACGCCCTCTCGCTGAGGCAGCTCTTTGTGGGGCCCTGAATGGACCCTGCAGAGGGGCTGAGCTGGTGACAGTGACAGAGGGAAGCGATGGTGTCACACACTCGTAGTTACAGGTGGCTGAAGTGCAGTTGGCTGCTTTTTTTCGGCTTCCAAAGGAGCTGCTGGAAATCTTGAGCTGCTGCCTCTGCTGTGCATCCCTTGCCAGTGTCACTTGTCCCTTGGGGACAGGCTGGGGTACAGAGGGTGCTGCAGGGGACAGTTTTTGCCTTCCCTCGCTGACATGGGGCCCAGAGGAGGCCGATGAGAGCAGTTGCATTTTGCACAGGGTAAAATGCAGAGGCAGAAGGGCTCAGGGTGCTACAGGGAGTGCAGCTGGGTTTTCATCTCCCAGGTCCATGAGGATCCCTCTGTTCTCCCTGTCCCACCACCTGGCCAGGCAGAGCCCTGGGTGTCTACTCACCACGTGCATTAAAACATCCACTCTGCAGCTCCTCCTGAGACCATCATTCCCTCACTCCAGCCTTCTGGAGAGAGATGAGCACTTGGTCAGTCCCTGTAAACCCTGGGACATTCCTCTGGCTTCCACAGAGCTGAGGTTTGGGCCAGGAGGGCTGAGAATCTCCAGATCTGTGGATCTGGATGTTTGGAGTCATGTCCAAGAAGAGTAAGAGTTTCCAAAAGGGCTCATGCTCTGGAGAAGCCTCCCAGATCCTCCTTCCATCCTCAGGGAAATTGAGGCAGCTCCTTCAGGCAGCAGGACAGGGGGGCTTGGCTCAGCCCAGAGGAACTCCCAAGCCTGGAGCGTGTCCTGCTCTGTCTAATTCATGTGCTGACACCCCAAAAGCTCAGCTCAGCTGGGCTGGGTTTGCCTCTGTGCAGGCAGGAAAGCAATGAGAGGGGTTTGTTTGGGAAGGGCTCTGTTTGGGAAGGGCTCTGTTTTTGAAGGGCTCTGTCTGGGAAGGGCCCTGGGCTGGCAGTGAACCCTGTCCAGAGCTTTGCCCTCCTGGCTTTGCTCTCCTCCAAACTCACTGGCTCCTGCTGTTTGTGCGGGGAAACCTCATGGCAGGAAGCAGCCTGCTGATGGATGTGGCCCAGATCCCAATCTGGTGAACAATTAACTTTGCCGAGCGGCTCTGTAATCAGCCAGAGCATCTTTTGCCCTCTCCTCCTGCTCTCCCAGCCCGGGGCTCTTCCCGAGGCAGCGTTTTGCCCGCGGCCGGCGCTGCTCATCTGCTGCTTGTTTGCTCAGTCACTCCCAATCTCTGGCTCCTATCTCTGGTCTGGCTGGAAGAGAAGCTGCTGTGGGATTATTTTGGAGCAGCGCAGAGAGCTCTGGCAGAGGACTGGGGTTCATCCCTGCTGCTGCCACCGCTGCCACCTCTCATCTGTCTGCTCCTCCTCCTCCCTCCGCACTGCTCATCCCAACCTCGACCTCAGACCTGTGTTTCTTTCCCTCCTGGCTTTCCCCGCTGCTTTAGGGATGAGCTCCAAGGCGCCACAGCTCCAGATGGATTTTTACATTCACATTCCCCGAGGGGAATGCTTCACATCTCTTCCTGCCCGCTGGGCTGATCCCTGCTGGAATTCTGGGCGTTCCTTCCCTCACCTGAGCGGCTGCTGGGCTCTCTTTGGAGCTCTGAGGGCAGAGTGCAGCTCCGGGTGGAGGCAGGACCTGCGGGAATGCAGCTCGGGAAGCAGAAGGATGCTCCAGGCACTCGGTCTGGCGAGTGGGATCCCGCTGCCAGCACCAGCAATTCTGCCTTTGGCTTTTCCTGCCGTTTTCTGCCACCCCCGGGGTGCTGGGGGCAGAATTAACTCAGGAAGTGTTCAGAGAGGGATGTTTGAGCTGCTGTTTGCAAGGATGCTGCTTTTTGGGATCCAGGAGCAGCTCAGGTGGGGCATTTCAGGGATCTCAGCTGAGTTTGGTTCATCTGTCTGTCTCTGCTTCCCTTTCCTCTCTCTGTGTGGGTTTAAACCAGAGACAATTCCTCATTTCTCACCCTCCATCCCCGGGGCCTGCAGGCACTGCCACAACAAAATTCAAAACTGAGCAGCAAATTCCCGATCCAGAGCTGCCAGAGCCCAGCCTCTGTCACCTCTGCTGGGACACCTGGATCACCTGAGCTGCTGCTGTGATGCAGAGAGGGGGAAACAGGATGGAGGGGGTCAGGAATCACTGTCCTTTCCTGACTGCCTGGGAAGGGAGAGCTCCTGTGGGCATCTGGAAGGACACTCCTAATGAGGACACTCTAATTAACGGCATTTTCAGTTAATTGTTCTGTTAAATTTTAATTTTTTAATTTTTTTTCCCTTGTGAATTTTATGGATGACACCCAAATGTTCCACCCTTGCACCGCCCTTGTCATCCTCATTTATCAGCTGGGAAACTGAGGCACAGAGTTTATCCCTGGCCTTAAGAAAATCCCACTGCTGCCAGCTCTGGATCTCAAACCTGAGGCCTAACACTCCCTCCAGGATATGCTGATCTGAATCAAACAGCTCCTGTCTTGCTGTGCTCTGGGGTTTATGAATTTAATTCATCTTTTGGGCAGCCTTTCAGTGGTTTTATTACTCTCCATGGACCCTCTCCCTCTCTTTCTTCTCCAATCCCTGAAATACACCGAAACCTCCCAAGAAATCAAAATGTGCTTGTTTTTTTCTTTTTTTCTTTCTNTTTGGTTTTTTTTTTTTTGTTTGTTTTTTTTTTTTTTTTTTTTTTTTTTTTTTTTTTTTTTGGGGGGGGGGGGGGGGGGGGGAGCGGGGAGGAAGCAGGGAAACATTCCCAGCGTTCCATTTTTTTTCTGCTCTTTCTCCATTTTGATTTGAACGCTTTCCTTTTCTATTTTAATTATCCAGACAGCGTTAATGTGCTGGTCACTCAGGGGGGTTGGGATTCCTGATCCCGGGGGGATTTATCCTCAGAACACCCCCCAGCTTTTCTCCTCTCTCCTGTTGCTCCCAGCACTTCCCACTCTCGGAGCCGTGGTTTTTTTTAGTTGCTAAATCTGACAAGGTATGTGAACAGGGGCCTTGGTTCTGCACAAGCACAGGAATATAAATTCTCCACTTTGGGAGGTTTTTTGGTTTGTTTTTTTTTTTTTTTCCCTGCATTCCAGCATGGAGCATCACCTAGAGCTTGGATTTGTGCCATCAATGAGTGGAATTATCGGGTGGAAAACATTTTGGGTTGGTTGTTCATGGGCCAAGCCTGTGCTGGAGCAAATGTAGATCCAAAGGGATCTTCAGGGGATCTCAGAAACTGAGGATCTAGTCCTGATCCAGTAGATTCATGGTAACAGAACCAAGGAAATGGTCTTGGTGTGCCTGGGGACTCTGAGGAGGAGGCAGAACTGGAGGTTCTGCTGCTCTTTTTGGTTGTACCCAGAGACTGGTTTGTGTCTTGTGCAAATTAAGATGCAAGGAGAGTCTCTGTGTGCCCAAACTGCTCCTGGAATTTGACAAATCTCCTCAACACTGCCCTCACACCCTCCCTCGTGCATTGGCCTGCCTGAGCAGGCACTCCCAAAGGCCCTGGGAAGAGCAGGAGCAGCAGGAGCTGTCCCACTACTGTCCCATCCCTGTCCCATCACTGCCTTATCCCTGTCCCATCACTGCCTTATCCCTGTCCCATCACTGCCTTATCCCTGTCCCATCTCTATCCCACTGCTGTCCCATCACTGTCCCATCATTGTCCCATCATTGTCCCCTCGCTCTCCCATCCCTGTCCCATCCCAGTCTCATCCCTGTCCCTGCTCTGTCCCATCACTGTCCCATCCCAGTTCCCTCACTCTCCCATCCCTCTCCCATCCTACTCCCACCCCTCTCCCATCCCAGTCCTCTCACTCCCCCATCCCTGTCCCACCTCTCCCTTGGGTGCCCTGTCCCACAGAGCCTGGCTGAGCTGTTCTGGATTCCCTCAAATTCCACAGCGATGGGCAGAGCCTGGGCAGAGCCATTTCCTCAGGAAAGCGCCCAGAAAAGGCCCAACTTGGGGCATTTTTTTTAATTCCAGGCAAACCCAGCAGACCATCCACGGGGGAAGGAGCATTTTCATAAATTACCATTAGCAGCACGTGTGTTATTTAAGCGCTTAATCCCTCCCAATCCCCCCTGATTAACAATTAATTGTGTCACTAATTGCACTATCATAGCGGGGCAGCCCAGCCAGCTGCAGGCAGCCACACCAGTAATGAACTAGATCACAACTGGGAGCACTGAGGACAGGGGGAGACCCTGCTGAGAGAATCCCTCATCTCCTCAGGGTTATAATCCTGCCTTATCTCCAGCCTTTCCTTATCAGCTGTAAGGCAGGAGAGGAGGATTGGATGCACTTGGCAGGGCCCTGCTCGGTGCCATCCCTCTCTTTAAGGTGGATTTTCCCCCGCTCCTGTGAAAACCACATGGAAATTCCTCCATGTTTTGATTTGTGGGGCAGAAAAGCACAATAATTGAATTTATTTTTGTTATTTTACATTTCTGATGTCTCTTTGCTGCACAGCAGGCTGCAGGCCAGCGCCTCTCGCCTCCTGACAGCAGCCAAGGCCTCGGGGAGCTTTTCAGCCATGAGTTTTCCTGGGGGAGATCCCTCTCCCTCGTGCTCTTCCCCTCTGTTTATCTTGCTCTGGGCTCTGTTATCTCTCCAAGGCTTCTGCAGGAACCAGTCTGGCTTGTCAAGGTCTCTGGGGCCTTCACCAGAAGCACGGAGGGGAAGCCAGGTTTGGAGCAAACTGAAAAAAAAAATCTTAAAAAAAAAAAAATTTAAAAAGGGCTTAACTCCTGATTTTCAACCTCACCCATTTTGTCTGCCAAAGGCACGCTCAGCTTTGAGGACAGGGGGCTGGCCTTGGCCGGGTGGCACAGATGGCATTTACAGTTTAACGAGGAGCAAGGTTTATCCAAACACTCCCTGCTCCCAGACAGGCCTGAAACATTTTCCTCCCCGGGAAAGGGATCAGAGCTTGGCAGAAATAATCTGTTTATTGCACCTGGGCTCCCTCTATTCTCTCTTGCCTTTTTTTCTTTACTTGGAAGTGAAATCGGAGATAATTTTAATGAGGAGGTAACATCGGAGCAGATTTTCATTTGAAGGTTTTCAGGGGCAGCTATGGAAAGATGTTTAGAAAAGTTAGTTTTTCTCGAGGTGTGTATATTTTTACAGGTTTTAGGAAATCAGTATGATTGATAAAAAGTACTAATTAAGAGAAGTGGTGATGTAATTTTTTTTAAGTTACTGTTTTGATATTTTGTCTTTTTTTAAGTCTCTTTTTTGGTATTAATAGTATTTTGGCTATGAAAGCGTATTTTGAAATGCTGTTCTCAACTTTGGTAGTGTGGAAGAATGAAGAGAGTGTTGGGGTCTTGTATTTTCTGAGGTTTGGAGTTTTGGAATCAGTTTTGGGTTTTTTGCTTAGGGAGAGGCTATGGAAAATTACTGGCAAAATTAGCCACGAGTACAAAAAACCCACAAATACATGTGTGAAAAATACAGAGCATAGAAAACTTAAAAACCAGAGAAAATAGAGAACACAGAAGAAAAAAAAAAAAGGGCAAAAAACCAAAGTGGTATCAATTCTCTCTCCTGTGTTGGAATTAGCAGGAAATTGTCGGGGTCGTGGTGGTTCTAGGGATGGACTTTTGGGTGGGAGGTGCAAGGGATGGAGGATTCCTGGAAGGCAGCATCCTGGATCCCTGGAGAATTTGTGTCATCACATCCCTGGGCAGTCCTGGTACACCCCTGTGCTCGAGGGAAACCAGGGAAAGGAGGAACAGAACCATCCCTGGGGCGTGAGGCAGGGATGTCCCAAAGGCTGGGATTTTGGTAGCAACAGGGAGCCCTTGCCAAGTTTGCTGGCCCAAAACTGCTTCGATCATCCTGGCGTCCCTGGCAGCCACCTCGGGTGGCTCAGGAGGATTTTCCAACCTCCTGCCTTCCTCCAGCAGCTGGGTGAGACAGAAATCCCTGATCCCAGCTGGAGTGAGGGCTGGGGGGATCCCTTCCCTCATTGTGGAAGCAGAGCCAGGCCAGGAGGATCCCGCAGACCCCACAGACCCCACATCTCACCTGCCTGGGGCTCTGAAAGGTGCTGCAGGATTTCCCTTTCTAGGAGAGAGGGATCCAGGAATAATTATGGATCACAGCTCTTGCTGTGCCTGGAAACCTCTGGTTCCTCAGGTGCTGGCTCCTCCTCTCCTCCCTCCCCGTGGCTGCTTTTCCCTCCCCATCCCAGGGGGAAATATCCCCACACCTGCTCGGGGCCCTGCAAGGATGGGTGCAGGACTGGTTTGAGGTTAAATCCCGGCTTAGCACAATCCTTGGCAGGGCAGGAGCCTGGCAGTGTTTTCTCCCTCCCTCCCAAGCACGTGGCCCTAGTGGGGCTTTAAATAAAACCGATTTCAAACCCTTCAGCCCAGGGGGTTTTTGGTGCCTTTAATGCCAAACCGTGGCACTGCTGCTCCAGAGATTTGTCCTGGGGGGAGCCAGGCTGGGACTGGAGTGGGGACAGGAGGTCAGGAGCAGCTTCTCCTTTCATTTTGTCCCTGCTCCGCAGGAAAATCTATCCCAGGGTGGTTTGGGGCTGGTTTAGGAGCTCCGAGGAGCTGCTGGGGCAGAGCTGGGATCCTGCTGGGAGAGGAGGGAGCATGAATCCCACGTGAAATCATTCCAGCATGGAAATCCAGGTGTCTCCAGGCTGGGGAGCAAAACAGGCAGAGGTTCTGGAGGTTTGGTTATTTGTTTGTTTTGTTTTTTTTTTTGTTCCCAAGCCCTTCTGTCAGGGCAGAGCAAGGCAGAGCATTTCCAGTCTCCTCGAAAATCCGTGGCAAAGAGTCACTCGGAGTGCTCTTGGTGCTGCTGCTCCACAGAAACGTGGGGGTTTGTTTAGATTCCAACTGTTTTGTGTGTTTGAATTCTGGGGAATTTAATCCTCTTAAGAGCCTTTGAGGCCGGGATCCCTCTGGGGAGGCTTTTCCCAAGGATCTGGCTCCCTGTTATTCTCTCCACCGTTTGTGTGCTGGTCTTTGTCCCCCCCTCCTTTCCTGTATGCCAGAGGTGGCTGCATTTCCCAAATTCCTCGGGACTCTCGGATGTCCAGGATGTCATTCCCGGTGCTTTAAATATCTTTTTTGGAAAGGGGAACCGGCAGCGGGGCTGGGCTCCCTGTGCTCAGCTGTCCCTGCTGTGCCATACCCCCAGGTCAAATCCAGCTCCCACACTGCAGCTCCAAAATTCCTTTCCCCATTCTCCTCATTTTGCACCCAAACTTCCTTTCAGCCTTGTTCTCATGCAGCAGGAAGAGGCCTTGGCTCATGGGGGGAAAATTCCGGTTTTCTGTTCAGTAGAGAGTGGAAAACCTCTGCTGATCACTGCAGGGAAAGTGAATCCTGGTTTTCCATGAATTCTTATCTTGCAGACAGACAAGCCTGCAGCTCTGGGAGCTCTGTGTGGGCTGGGGAAAGAAGAAAAGTCTAATTAAAAAAAAGGCGGGGAGGGGGGAAGAAAGGGGAAAAAAGGAGGAAAGAAAACAACTTTATAAGGGCAGCAGACCTGTGAGTGTGAGGTGTGGGTGACAGCCTTGCACAGGTTCATCCACCGGGAATGTTCCTGGGGGAATCTGGGCTCTTATTCCCAGGAATCTCCTCCCAAAATGTGGATTCTCCTTCCCCATCCAGCCACAAAGAAAGGGCAGGTGCTGACAGCCTCAGCCCCAGGTTAAATGGAGAGACAGAATAAAGAGAGGAGATAAAAGAAGAGATAGAATAAGAGATAAGAGATAAAATAAGAGGCTTTGTGTTGTTAGGGATGCCTCTGGAAGCCTGGCATCTTCTTCCCAGCCTCTCCGGCCCCCTGGCAATGCTGGCTGCCACTGCCGGGGTGACAGGGCTGGGTTTGTCCCTCTGGGAGTGGCTTTCATCCAGCAGCACCCAGGAACAATTACTGGGATGTGTTTGGTTGCTCGGGACCCTCTGTGGGTGACTGACAGGGAGAACATCAGCTCTCCAGGGGCTGGTGAGGAGCAGAAAGGCTGGAGCCGATTTCCCTGGGATTGTGGATGTTAACTGGCAGCCAACAAACAGCTGAGTGTCACAAAAACAGGGACCAGGCTGGGTTTTTTTTTTGCTCTTCCTCCTCAGGAATTGTGTTGATTTCCAGTGGCTCCTTGAGGATGTGCCATGAAAGGATGGCAGGGGAAAGTGGTGGAAAAGGGGAGGGAAAAGCTGGGTCTTGCACACTTCCAGGAGCTGGATCTCGGACACTTCCATTTGTCCATGTCGCTGAGCTGGGAGGGTCTTTGCTCCCACAGTGGGGTCCCAGCCCAGGTCCCCTGGGTTGTGTCCCAGCCCTGTGGGAGCTGTCACCATGCCCTGAGCCCCCCAGGTGACTTTAAATTCAGTCCCAGTCACTCAGAGAGCCGAGAAAGGCACTCTGTGTCCAGGGGGAAATGTCCTGCTCAGAGTTTTGCTGAGATTTCCCACTGCCAGCCCTTCCAGGGATCTCCTGATCAATCCCTGAACCCAGGGATCCTCAGAATCCAGGCTGCTCTTGCCCTGGGGATGCTGAAGGTACCAGGGAAGGGCTGACACGGCCCCACAGGGCAGGGACAATGCCAGCCCTGAGCTCCTCCATGAGCGGGGTGGCCAAACTGGGCAGCAGTGTCCTCATTGTTGTGGCAGCCAAACACTGGCCACTTCTCCCAGGTTAGGGAATAACTGCCCAGTGTTCTGAGTTGCTGAAGAATGGCTGGCATTGGGATGCCTTGCTCAGAGCTGCTCTGAGCTCACCAGGAGCCGAGGGAGAGCTGAGGGCACGGCAAAAGGCAAAATATCCCGGGGCAGAACAAAAGTGCTTTGTGTGCTGCCCTTACTGGGCTCGTTGTCAGCTCCAAACCTGAGCAAGTGGGAATGTGCATCCAGCAAAAGCCTTCCCTTCCCTTCCCTTCCCTTCCCTTCCCTTCCCTTCCCTTCCCTTCCCATT
>VWYO01018199.1:18142-33058 GCA_013400275.1 Rhadina sibilatrix | reverse complement strand
GCTGAGAGGGAGGGAGGGAGGGACGGACATACGGACGGACGGACAGACGGAAGGAAGGAGAGAGGGAGAGAGGGAGGGAGGGAGGGAGGAAGGGAGGGAGGAGGATTCGTGTCCATCATTCCTGATTTATCCCTGTGGCATTCCAAGAGTGGGAGCCAGCCTCGGGCGTCTCCTCGGAGATCATTTGTCCTCCCCAGCTTCCTCCCGGCTCCGAAATTGGGATTAAGATTCAATCCTCTCCCAACTCCTCCCAACACATGGGAGGCCTCCTGGCTGCCACCATCACATTTCTGCCTTTGCCATGATCACAGCAGGCAGCAGCACGAGAGGGCAGTGTGAGGATGTATTGACTCCCCGGGGATCCCAGACTCCCTTCCCAATCATTCCTGGGGTGATGGGAATGCTCTGGGGCTGCTGGGGGTTAACAGCGATGGATGGCGTTCCCTCCCCTGCGGGATTTTGGCAGGGAAGGGGAAATGTCAGACTCTGAACGGCAGCACCGAGGGCTGGAGGCAAATGTGGAGCGGGGAGAGGTGGCCTTGCTGTGTCCCCTCCTCACTTGGCTCTTGGGGAAGGTGATTCCTGCTCTGGGGATTCTTCCCGAGGGGACTCCGCAGGTCCTCGCTGCAGGGATTGATGCGCTTGGGCTGTGCTCCACTGTGCTCCTCCTCCTGGGGAGGTTTACCTGGGTTTGTTACCCCGGGGAGGATTTAACCCCACAGTGAGGTGTTAATTTGGGGGTCAGGGCTCCTCCTTGGGAGAATTTCCAGTTGCCACAGGAAATTCAGCCTCCGAGGCCCCAGAGCAGCCCGGAATCGCTCCCTGTCCCCTCCTACACATTTCTGAGGAACTCAGTGTGGTCCTGCAGAGGAAATCTGGAGTGGAGGAAGAATCTGGGGGGTCCCGAGCTCCCATTTGCCCAGGAATGTGCAGCACGGAGAGGCCGGGATCTCTCCCATCTCAGGCAGCTTTTCCCTGCTCCTCCTCCTGTGTTGGAGCTGGGAGAGCCTCAGAGGGACCTGCCTGGCCCTGGGGCTGTGCTACTGATGCCTTGGGAAGGCTGGCCTGGAACAGAGACTGGACAGACCTGGAGAATAAAGGAGTTATTTACTGAAAGGCCTTAAAGGATGTACTTTGGGCAGGACAGGGCCTGGCTAGGGATATACCCAAGGTGGACCTAAAATGGTCACAAAATAGACAAACAGTCATGAGGTCTCACACTTTGATCAGTTTTGGTCCATTTGCATTTTGGGGTTTAATTATCCAATTCCAGCTGCAGGTTGTGAGGTCCCATCCTGCTTGTTCCTCCCTCCAGCCACCCTCATTTGTGTTTTTGGGCTGAAAGTTGTCTTTGGTGTGCAGCAGGAACAGGATTTGTTTTGTATCCCTGCTGTGTGCAGAGCTGAGTGACNCAGGATTTGTTTTGTGTCCCTGCTGTGTGCAGAGCTGAGTGACCCTGAATGTGAGGCTGAGAGCTGCACCCCGGGGCAGCACAGAAAAAAAAAAACAAAACCTGAGAGCTCAAACTTGAGGCATCACTGGGAGCTTCTGCTGCCTCTGGCTCTGTGTCCAGGGCAGGGATTCCAGCAGCGCTGATTTGGCCCCGCAGCCACACGCAGCATTGCAGGATAGCCGTGTTTGCTGAGCAAATAAAACCTCCCCGAGGAGCAGAGTTCCCCATTTCTCCGAGGCCTTGCGGGAGCGAATCGATGCCACCTAATAGCCAGGAGCACCTAGTGCTGAATAGGGCTGTTCAGTTTGCCTTGTAAACACAACCGCTAATCTCCCCGGGGATTTAAAAAAAAAAAAAAAAAAAAAAAAAAAAAAAAGGTTTAAAAGGAGTTAATTTTTTTCTCTCTTTCCGCTGGGAAATGGGGGCAGGAGTCTGGAAAAAACCCCAGGGAATTTATCATTTTTGGAAGGCTATCGTTAGTGCTGGAAAGCTTTGCTTCCAAACACTGCTGAAGGAGGGAGGGGAGGGAGGGGACACTTCCATCCTCCGGTGATGCCTGAAATACCTGGTTCAGGAATTCCAGAGCGGAGAAAGCCGTGGAAACGCAGCAGAGATCCATTCCCAGCAGGAATGCCTGCGGGAACAACTCACCGAGGAGCGGTGAAGGTGATTTCTGGACACAGCCCCGAGGGCAGCGTTTAAAGGATCGTTACCTCCTCGTCCGGATCCCGTGAGCAGCTTTCCTGCCGGGATTCAGCTTTGGGGCTCTCTGAAGTGTTTCAGCCTCTACCCCTGTTCCAGTAAATGCAGATCACTCGCCCTGCCGGCTTTAATCCCGGGCCTTGGCCGAGTTCCAAGCCGGGTGACTTTTTTTTTTTTTTTTTTTTTTTTTTTTTTTTTTTTTTTTTTTTTTTGCCCGTTGATGCCTGAATTCCTCATTGCCATGTGAAACCGCTCCTTCCCTTCGTGTTTCGCCGTGCAACGTCATGTCCCTGCCTGCTGTTAATTATCCGGCTCCCTCTCCATCCCCAGCAGCATCCAGGGATCGCTGCCGTCCCTGCCAGGCTGTGCAACCAGCAGTGATGTCATCGCTTGTGCTCAACAAAGCGTCACTTTCTCTCGGAAAGGCAATAAATGCCGCCTCTTCCTTTAGGACGCTGGCGGGGGTGGGGAAGTAAACCCAAAACAAGCAGGGAAATAAAACAAAGCAAGAGGCGGTTGCTAGGAATCCCTCCTTTGAAATCCGTGCCGGGGGACAGCAGCTGTAGAAAAGGATTTATTTCTCCCATTTCTCTACTTATTTTAAGTTCTCCCACGAGGGAGAACTGGCTGGAAGCTCCTGGAACCCCGGGGTGCTGCCAGGCACCCCACATTACGCTGCCCGACGCTTCATCCCCTCTGGAACCCCGCATTCCCTGACCCAGCCTGACCCTACATTCCCCCCGGCACCAAGGCTGTGGGTGCTTCGCTTCCAGGAGAGCAGCAAATCCCAGCTTTGGGGCACCTGGATCCGCATGGGACGGGGATTTCTGTTGAGGAGGAGCCAAGGACAATCCCATAAATCCCAGCTGACCGAGGCTTTAATGTGAACTCTCACCAGCAGATCCCGGGCAGGTCCAGGTGTAGCTGGAAAATGAGCCCAGGAAAAAAAAAAAAAAAAAAGGGAGCAGTTCAGGCGTGGCAGGAGAGGCTGCAGCAACCCCAGGGCTATTTTTACCCCCATCCCAGTTCCTCTCCTCTCCTAGGTTTATATTTAGCAGCCTGGAGCTGCTGGCATTCCTCTAGGAAGTAAGGGGTGGGGGAAGGATTTGAATTTGTGGAGCAGTTTTGTGTCAGTGAGAAGTTGATTCCCTAAAAACTATCCACATCTTTTTGGGGAGGGGAAAGGAGATGGGGAGATCACTTCTCCTCATTTTCCTCATTCACCGGAGTGTCTTTCCTGTTCCCTGCATCTTTCCTGACCCGGATTAGATCCTGATCAAAGGATCAGAGGAGGTTATGGATCGGCTTGGTTGGGGGATTGTCAGAGCAGGAATTGCTCAGCCCAGCACCTTCCTGTGATCCCGATATCCTGCTTGATGTCCTGATTATTCCATTCCAGTCCCTGCTAGGCCGGGGCTTTGTCCCCAGGGCAGGAGCAGGAACTGGGTTCACTCCTTCCATCCAGCCAGCACCACTAAATCTCCTCTGGAACCCCGAGCATCCCCGATGCCGCCTCTTTATTGTGTCCAAGCACGTTCCTGCAGCACTGGGAAAACATTCCAGCGCCTGAAGCTGGAGTGGAGGTGTCTAAACCCCTCCAGCCCCGGCAAAACCCCCCCAGCCCCGACCTCAGGCAGGGCCGAGCCTTCAGCCTGGGGAATTCGCAGCGTGGAAGGTGAGAGCTGAGCCGGGGCCATGGCAGTTCCCGGGATTCAGGTGAATCCCTGGGATTTTCAGGGGATTCACCCACTGCAGGGTGCCGTGCCTCCCCGCAGAGCCTGGCAGGCGCCCAAACGCAGTGTTTATTTTGCTGGCGGATCATCTTCGAAGCTTTCAGATGCAGGTACTCCGGGCCGAGTGTCCCCTCACAGGGTGCGGCGCCTGATGGCATCAATCTGGAATGCCTGCCATCACCCTCGAGTGGTGCTGATAAGCCTGGGACGGGGCTGGGGGGGCTCTGGGGGCAGCCAGGGAAGAGCAGGAGCGGGGACACCCAGGAGGAAGGGGCCGAGCTGCTCCAGGGGGCCGGGAGAAGGCGCGGGATGTGCGGGAAAGAGCCGCTCCCTGTGGGAAAACAACAAAACCAGTCCTGAGAATTTTTGGGGCCTGTTTGGTACCAAGGGACGATTGTGCTCTCCAGATTGGACTGGGGGCTGAGAGTGATGTGAAAGTCCAGGGCTCTTCATGGAAAATCCCCTGGCAGAGAGGTTGGAGTGTTCAGAGGATGAAGGGTGCAGGAGGAGTGTTCCCACTCTCCTGGAATTGGGAAGAGGAGAGGGACAGACCCAAACCTCCTGGGGCCTGTGGCTGGAAGGGGCAGAGCTGTGGCTGGCTGGGGTTGGGATGCTGATGTCCCATCCCTGCAAGTGTCCAAGGCCAGATTGGCCAGGGCCTGGGATAGTGGAAAGTGTTCCTGCCCATGGCAGAGGTGGGATGAGATGATTACCAAGGTCCCTCCAACACAAACCAGTCTGGGATTCTGGGATTTCGTGTCTGTAACTCCAGGGAGCGCTGGATCCATGCAGGCCAGGAGGAATTGCAGTGAGGCTGGAGCCCAAACCCTGCACAGACAGCACTTCCAGCCCGAGTCCGTCCCCGCTGAGCCTGGGAAGAGCCAAAGCAGGAGAGGCAAAGCCGCATCCACGGCGAGCTCCTGGCTGCTCAGCCCCGGCCCCGCTCGCCCCGTGCCCCTGCGGGGTTTTCTTCCTTTCTTCCTTCCAGCTCTTAAAACCACAAGGAACCCAAATTCCCTGGCAAAGCGTGGCCCCTCCTGCTCTGACCCAGAGAAGGGATATCCCCAGAGACCCCTGGGGGGGGTGGGGGGGTGCGGGCGTGCAGAAATCCAGGTTGGGACATTGCCAACCCCAAAAAGCAGCAACTGTGGGGTGGAAATTTGGGTCGAGACACTGTCAACCCCCAAGAGCAGCAGCTGTGTGGCTGTGGGGTGGAAATTGATGTCGGGACATTGCCAACCCCCAAGAGCAGCAACTGTGGGGCTGTGGGGTGGAAATTGATGTTGGGACATTGCCAACTCCAAAGAGCAGCAGCTGTGGGGTGGAAATTTGGGTTGGGACAGTACCAACCCCAGAGAGCAGCAACTGTGGGGTGGAAATTCAGGTCAGGATGCTGCCAACCCCAAAGAGCAGCAGCTGTGGGGCTGTGGGCCCATCCCAGTGCTGTCCAGCCCCCTGAGCCTGCTGTCCCTCTCCCCGCAGAGCTCTGCCGTGGCTAGCAGTGCGAGGGAAGATGAACAAGATGAAAAACTTCAAGAGGAGGTTTTCGCTGTCGGTGCCGCGCACCGAGACCATCGAGGAGTCACTGACGGAGTTCACGGAGCAGTTCAACCAGCTCAACAACCAGAGGAACGAAGGTGAGGAGCCTCTGGGTCCCTGCAGCGGGGCTGAGGCCGCTCAGGACACTCTGGGGTGGGTGAAAACCTCTCCATCCCTCTTCCCAGCCATCCTCGGGGGGTGTGGAAAGTGTCTGCCCCTCGTGCCCTGTTGCTTTCCCCATCCTCTGCCCCTGGGGGTGGGTGAGGCCTCCTCATTAAAGCTGAAGAGAGATTTCTCTGTGCGGGAGGAGAGCCTGCTGGGAGGGAGAGGAATCTGTGCCAAACCGGGAGCGGTGGTTAAGGTGGAAAGATTGGGATCTCCTCCTGCCACCTCAGAAGAAGGGGGTGACCCCTCTGGGGGCTCCAGATGTTACCCCAAGCCAAAGGGGCCGTTCTCTGTTCCCGGAGCAATTCCTGCTCTGACAAGCCCCCACCAAGCCGATCCATAACCTCCTCTGATCCTTTGATCAGGATCTAATCCGGGTCAGGAAAGATGCAGGGAACAGGAAAGACACTCCGGTGAATGAGGAAAATGAGGAGAAGTGATCTCCCCATCCCACTTCCCCTCCCCAAAAAGGTGTGGATGATTTTCAGGGAATCAGCTCCTCACCCGGGGCTGGCTGGGCCAGCCTTTGCTCTCACTGCCGGTTGGTTTTCAACATCCCAGGGAGACTGAGGGTTAAAGCCCTGCCCAAGCCGCACATCCCCTGTGCAAACAGCAGCCCCCGGAGCAGGCTGGGGCAGGCTCCGGGCAGGCTCCGGGGATGCCGGAGGCGCTGAGAGCAGCCCAGCCAGGGCGGCCGTGCTCGGGCAAGCCGGGCAGAGCTCGGCGAGCTGGGCAGAGCCGGGCTGGGCTCATCCCGAGGTAAATCCCGGCCACCCCGCCGTGCCTCCTGCCAGCTGTGCCACGGCCCGACCCCTTCCCGTGCCCTCAGCCCCCGTTCAGCTCTGTTTGGAGCCTCGGCTGCGAGCGGGGGCTGGGTTCTGATGTCAGCGCCTGGCACCGGCGCTGCCCGGCGGGGAGGGCCCGGCCGTGCCAGCCAAGCTGCTCCGAGGATGCCGAGAGCTCATTTACAGCCTCCCCTCCCTCCCGCACCTCCCCGCGCTCTGCTGTGGCTCTGCAGAGCCTCGGGGGGCTCCTGCCCGGCTGCCACTCACCCGCCCCCCTCAGTGAGGGCTGTAATTAGCCCTGAGCCTTTAATTAGCCGTGCAGGAGCTGTGGGGATGAAATGGGGCAAGGCTGAGGAAGTCCTGGGCGCTGTTGCCTTGCTTTTCTCCGAGATGTGGGATCCGAGATGTGGGATCCGGGCTCGTTATCTCCTCTGTTATCTCCTCCCGTTATCTTCTCCCTGCAAACCCCAGAGGTGATTTCTCTCTTATTCTGCTTTAATGAGACATCGGTCACCAGGTCTTCCTCTGCCCTTGGGAGGCAAAAAGGGCAAGCAGCCTCTGCCAGGCCCCTCCTCGGGCTTTTGGGCTCGATCCTGAGGTTGCCAGGAGAGAAGAGGAGCAAAGTCTGAGCCTGTGGCAGGGACAGGTGGGTCCATGGTTTGAGGTGACCCTGCTGGCCTCTCGTGGGGTTTGTGTCAGGTTTGGAGCTGAGTTTGGATATCTCTGAGGGCTTGGTTCCCATTTTCCATGTGGAGAACCCAAGTGCAGAGGGGAAAAGTTGACTTTGCTCCAGCTGTGTGGGGCCTGCAGCCACGGCAGCCTGTGCTGCTCCTCTGCCCCATAAAGCAGCTCTGCTGCAGGTCTTTGGGGGACTTCTTGCTTCTTGTCAGGATCTCTGGTGCTGTCCCTGGGCTCTCTGTGTCCCCACAGCTCCAGAGCCCTTCCTGTCTCTCCTGGTGACAGCCAGTGACAGCTCAGGCATTGCTCCAGGGACAAACGGGATCAACACCTCGGTTCTCCTCTCCTCACCTCCTGTGTCTCCTTGGGGAATTGCCTGGAGTTTGTTTTCCCTCCCAGCCTCAGAAATCCCTGCATGGCAGGATTCCCAGGCTGCAAATCCCGCACTTAGATGGCTGTGAATGCCTGGGCCCATCCTTGGGGAGCAGGAGGAGGCCAGGCCTCCTCAGGAATCTCAAAATCAGGGAATGGTTTGGGTTGGAAACCCCAAAGCTCGTCCCATTCCACCCCAGGACAGTGGAAGGGACACTTCCACTATCCCAGGCTGCTCCAGAGCTGCTCTGGCTTCTGTGAGGGGACAAGCAGGGGACAAACCTGCCCCATCTGTCACATTTGTGGTGAGAAATCTCCAGCTCTGTCCTCCCCATCCCATCATTCTTGTGACTCCTGTAATTCTCATGACCTCACCCCCACAGATGCTGATAAAAGGAGGAAAAANTTCCTTCCTTCCTTCCTTCCTATCGTTTTTCCAGGCTGGACACATCCTCTCACCAGCAATGTCACCTTGGTTGGAGCCTGAATCTGTTTTTTTTTCAGGGGGATCAGGGCTTGGTTTGCTTTGATAAGAGCTGGGGGCATCCAGCAGCAGCCCCCAAACACCCACAGCCTGCTCTGCCCTCCCAGACCAGACAAAATTCCATGTCTGGGCTGGAAAGGGATAAAACAGAGCCAGCCCTGACCTTGGGAGCACCAGGCCCTGAAGAAATGGTGCTGAGGGGGAGGAAGGAGGAAGATGAAAACCCTGAGCCTGGAGAGGAGCGCTCACCCTCGGCAAAATAATTCAGAGTTCCAGGTCAGGCAGGCAGCGAACGGTTCCGGCCCCTTTCCTTAGGAGATCAAAGCTTGTTTTGGCAGAGGCGGTGTTTAAATATATTTATTAAAAGGCCTCACTTTCCTTCGCTTTGATGGCGCAGCAGCCTCGTTCCATCTGAGCATCAGAGCTCCCCAGAGCTGCCAGGGAATGAATTCCCTGTGCTTTGCAGCTTCACACCCTGCACCCTGTGAGCCCTGAGGGCAGCGCCAGCCCTTTGGGATTGGGAATCTTCCGGTGACAGCGCGGGGTGAGCTGGGCTGGCACATCCCCCTCTACCCTCACCTCTGCAAACCACCTGTGATTTTTTTACCTGCTTTCCCCACCCTTCTTGGATGCACTGGAGTGTCCAGGCTATCAATTCACCCCTGATTCTAAGAGGTTGACATCTGCTGGTGCAGGGTCGGAGGTGCTGCTTTGCAGCTCTCGGGACAGGCTGCACCTTTCACCTTTCACCTTTCACCTTTGGGTTTGTTTCACCTCTGGGAGCCAGCACGAATTCACCCAAAACACCGTTTCCATGTGGATTTTTCAGGCTCCACTCAGTCAGACCTTAAAAGACCTTTGGTTTCCTTGAACGTAATTTGCTTGGGAAATGAGGAAGTTAAAAAGATTGGGTCCAGTTGAATTAACCCACATTCTTTTCATACCTGTGGTTAATTCAGGGGACATTTCCTGATCGTTGCTGTAAAAACAGATGGAGGGAAAGGGTCAGGGAGCAGAGGAGTGCCCAAAACCCCTGGCACCGTTTCAGCCCCTCTGCAGCCCCCTGGCACGGGCTGAGCCCCCTCCTCAGGTGTGGGCTGGGCACCCAGGAGCCCTCAGCTCTCGGCTCGCTGCCTGCCCAGTGCCCGTGGCACAAACCCACAGCCTTTGCCAGGTCACTTGCTTGCCACCTCTCATCCATCAGCCCAGCAAAGTGCTGCCAGGTCCCGGCCCTGCTCAGCGCCCCGTGAAAACCCAGCCCTCCCTGGCCACTCCTCAGCCGTGAGATCATCCCCCGGGCCCGGCGGGGATTGTCGCTGTGAGCCCCGGGGACAGGGCAGGGCTCAGACCCGCTGGGGAGTTTCACTGCTCCCATTGTTCTGTCTGCAGGGACGGCCCCGGGGATTTGGGGGATTTGGGGGGATTTTGGAGCGTGGCTGTGGGAAGGGCTGGAGCGCTGTGGTCACTGCGGAGGGACAGGCTGGTCCCAAGTGTCCGGCCTTCCCTCCACCTCGGCACACCCAGTGCATCGTCCTCGCTCCCAGCACGCCCGGGTCTGTGCTGCCTCCTCGTGAGCGGCGCCTGGAATCCGCAGCCCCGCGTTCCCCGGAGGGAATCCTCCCGCCTGGGGTGACCTGCGCTGAGCTCCCGCTGTGGGCTGTGAGCGCCGGAATGTCCCTGCCCGTAATCACCGAGCCCGGAGCTGAAAGTGCAAACCTCAAACCAGGGACCAAGAGGAGCTCGAAGGTTCCTTTCCTTCTGATTTCGTGCTCCTTTCCCGGGCCTCTTGAGCCCAGCGAGGCTTCACATCTGGAGTCCCAAGGGAGGAGCTGCTTTTCTCAGCTGCTTTGGTGTTCAAGGGCACTCTTGTGCTTCTCTCTGTGCCTGGCTAAGGGCAGAGGCTGGGACAGGAAAGCCTGGAGTGGTTTGTTTTGCAAGGAGTGACTTGAATCCCAAACTCCTTCCGAGAAATGGTCACATCCTGGGAGGGAAGCACCCGGATTCCTGGTGGTTGTGGTGGTTCCCAGGGCAGGTGAGGCCCCTGTGTGTGTAAACTCCGTCAGGAAGAAGTTTCTCTCCCTTTCTCTCCCTTTCTCTCTCTTTCTCTCTCTTTCTCCCTCCTTCTCCCTCCTTATCCCTCTTTTTCTCTCTCTTTCTCTTCTGCTTTCCTGACCCAGCACGGAGGGATCCAGATCCAGGGACTGGCACCTCGGTGTTCCTGAAGTGCTGTTTTGCTTAAACATTGGGGAAGACAAAGATGGGAAGGCAAATCCTCACCCCTGTGAAACCCCCTCACCTCGTGCAGGGGGCAGAGCACTGGGGTGGGATTTGGGGTTTCTGGTTGGGGGCAGCTCCCCCCGTCAGGGTGTGCTTTGGGAGTCCAGGAATCTGCAGCGAAATGCAGGAATTCCCTCGGGATGTAGAGAAGGAAGAAGAGATTCCCATGTCCCCAGAGCATCCCTGCCCCGCCCTCACTCCTCGTCGCTTCTGCTGCCACTCCGGCAGCTGACTCTGCTTTCCTTTTGTCCTTCTGTCCCCAGACCTGGCTCAGGGGCAGCTGCACCTGGCGCAGCTGGACAGGGAGGCGGGAGCGGATGGCAGCCTCGTGTCCCCACCCGAAGGGCAGGGTCAGTCCCCGGTGGCTGCCGTGCGCTACCGCAACCACGGCCAGCGCCGCTTCTCCATGGAGGCAAGTGCTGGGAGACCGGGGCACCCCTGGGTGTCACTTGGAGAAAGGGGCTGGGGGCACCAGAGCACCCCTGGATGTCACATGGAGGTGGAGGGACTTGGGCATCTCTGGGTGTCACATGGATAAAGGGGCTGGGGGCACGGGGGCACCCCTGGGTGTCACATGGAGGGGAGTGCTGAGGGGACCTGGGCACCCCTGGGTGTCACATGGAGGTGGAGGGGCTTGGGCACCTCTGGGTGTCACATGTCACATGGAGGAAAGTGCTGGGGGAGTGGGGCACCCCTGGGTGTTACATGGAGGTGGGGGGATCTGGCCACCCCTGGGTGTCACCTCCCCGCTGGCTGGAAGGGTGGGATGTGGTTAGGGACACTGTCACACACCAGCCCTGCCACTCTCTGGGTGACTCCCGCAGGGCCTGGCAGAGCCCGTGTGCCACCACCCCCCTTCCCTTTCGCTGTGACCGAGGGCGCTGCCCAGTCACTGCCACATCAGCACCAGCCCTGTGACAGAGCTCTGCCCCTCGGGAGTGCTCCTGTCACCACCCTGTCCCCTCTCCCCTCGCTGCAGGACGTCAGCAAGCGTCTCTCGCTACCCATGGACATCCGGCTGCCCCCTGAGTTCCTGCAGAAGCTGCAGATGGAAAGCCTGGAGTTCCCCAAGCCCCTGAGCAGGATGTCCCGGCGGGCCTCCCTCGTAAGTGGCACCGAGCAGAGGGAGGGGCAGTGCCAGGCATGGTGTCCCACTGTGTCCCCCATAACAGCTGCAGGTGTGTTGGGCCATGCCAGCTCCCCCCGGGTGTCACCGAGGTCCCCTCATGTCCCTGCCTGTTCCCAGCCCTGCCTGCACGTCCCCAGCAGCTCAAAGTGAAAAGGGGAAAAAATCTTCAAAATCCAGAATTTTTCGGGCCAAACCTTCCTTGTGGAGTTCAGACCGGGTGCTGTGGCCTCAAATGGTCCCTCCTCCAAATGTTTTGGGAACAGCAGTGCTGTGCCACCCTGGGAAATGGCCTGGGTCACCTGTCCCCTGCCAGGGGAGCTGAGAGAGCTGGAGAAGGGTCTGGAGGATCCTGAGGGAGCTGGGGAAGGGTCTGGAGGATCCTGAGGGAGCTGGGGAAGGGGCTCAGCCCGGAGAAAAGGAGGTTCAGGGGGAATTTCTGGCTCTGCACAACTCCCTGCCAGGAGGGGACAGCTGGGGGGGATTTGGGATCTGATCCCAGGGAACAGGGACAGGAGGAGTTGGAACGGCCTCAGGCTGGGCCAGGGGAGGCTCAAGGTGGGCAGCAGCAGGAATTTCCTCATGGAAAGGATGCTCAGGCCTTGGAAGTGCCCAGGGAGGTTTGGAGTGTCCACCACCTGGAGGTGGCACTGGACATCGGGCACAGCTCAGACTCGATGATCCCAGAGGGATTTTCCAGCCTCAGCGATTGTGGGATTCTGAGATCTGCCTCCATTCCCCACCTGCACCATTCCCACCTTGCTTCACTCCCCTGTGCACACTGGCTGCCCTCTCGGCCTGGCTCCTTCCCAAAGCCAGGAGAGGGAAACCCTTCTGCCATTCAGCCAGAGCCTCTTGCCTGTGGAAATGCAAATGTGAATAAATAATGGATCAGCCTTTGCTTCGGTGCTGGCATTTCAGCTTCTTTGCTGCAGCCCGGCAGCAGAAATAGGAGCAAAAACTCTGTGTACAACAGAGCAGGAGCAAAAACCTCCTGGTGTGCAGACCCCAGGTGTGCTCAGTGGTGCCCAGGTACCACAGCCAGGCATTTTGGGAGGCAGGAGGCATTTTGGGATCCAAGGTGCCGGTTCAGGAGCGGGGAGGAGGGAAGCAGAGCTGGAATTCACCTGCCTGTGCTGTCTGATCAATAAAACAAACCCCGCCGGGGGCGATGTGACATGAATATTCATGATCCCCTCATGAATAAGGAATGCGCGCTGGGGGTTGTGCAGCAACTCGGGTTCCAGCACCTTCACTCCCCTGCTCAGGGCACGGCTTTTCCCAGGATACACAGAGGGTTTGGGCAGTAAATGGAGCAAAAATCCCAATTGTCACTGCCCAGCGTCCCTGGAAACCCTCCTGGAGGCGAAGCTGTCCCTGGATGATGTTCTCTCCCCCAGTGATGTTTTCCTTTGTCTCTCTCAGTCAGATATCGGCTTTGGGAAGCTGGAAACCTACATCAAACTGGACAAACTGGGAGAGGTGAGTAGTCTGTGACACCCTTGTAGGGAATGAGATTAAATTCAAAGGGCGGCTCGTAGTGCAAAGGGCAAAAATCTTCAATGTCCAGAAATTCTCAGGCCAAGCCTTTCTTGCGGAGTTCAGACCTGGTGCTGTCACCTCAGATGGTCCCTCCTCCAAATGTTTTGGGGACAGCAGTGTTGTGCCAGCCTGGGACATGGCCTGTGTCCCCTGTCCCCTGCCAGGGCACTTATGCCACGGTGTTCAAGGGCCGCAGCAAACTGACAGAGAACCTGGTGGCGCTGAAGGAAATTCGCCTGGAGCACGAGGAGGGGGCTCCTTGCACGGCCATCCGGGAAGGTGAGGCCCGGGAGGGGCTTTCCCTAGGCTCCCAGGAGGGTTTGGAATGGGTCTGCTCAGCCCCCCAGGCCCTGCTGTCCCAACCCTTCTGTCCCCGCAGTGTCACTGCTGAAGAACCTCAAGCACGCCAACATCGTCACCCTGCACGACATCATCCACACCGAGCGCTCCCTCACCCTCGTCTTCGAGTACCTGGTGGGTCTGGGGGCTCCTCTGGGGGCTGAGGGGGGACAAGGGAAGGACAGACTGACATGTCCTTCCCGCTGCAGGACAACGACCTCAAGCAGTACCTGGAGAACTGCGGGAACCTGATGAGCGTGCACAATGTGAAGGTGAGGAGGATGCCCGGGACCCCCCCTCCCATTCCTCATCCTGGTTTTGGGGCTGGGGGAGGCTGAAGATCCCTTCACCCTTCAGTTCCTGCTCCCTTTGCCCTTTCTGGGGCTCCCCCAGCCTTTCCCACGTCACTGCCACCCTAAATGAAATCACTGCCCGTGCACACTGTGCTCATCCCTTTTGTGGCGCTGCTCCACAGCGTTTCCCACCCCAGCACTGCTCCGAGGGGTCTTTTCTGCCCATGACACCGAGATCCCTCCAGCCAGCTTGACTTTTAGTCCTAAATGCAACCCCTTCTTCCTCCTCCTCCTCCTCTTTCTCCTCCTCCTCCTTCTCCCCGTAGATCTTCATGTTCCAGCTGCTCCGTGGCCTGGCTTATTGCCACGGCAGGAAAATCCTACATCGAGACCTCAAACCCCAGAACCTGCTCATCAACGAGCGAGGGGAGCTCAAGCTGGCTGATTTTGGTAGGTGAAGCCCTCCAGGGGACCACGCAGGATGGGGGGGGAGAAAGGGCCAACCCCTTGACGCGCGTCCCTTCCACCCTCAGGATTAGCCAGGGCCAAGTCGGTGCCGACAAAAACCTATTCCAACGAGGTGGTGACGCTCTGGTACCGGCCCCCCGACGTCCTGCTGGGATCCACCGAGTATTCCACGCCCATCGACATGTGGTGAGGAACGGAGCTTCCTGGGAGCTTCCCAGGCTCTCCAGGGCGGGGTCGGGCATTTCCATCCTCATCCTCGCGGTGCTGGGTACAACAGAGGGCAGGGGGCTCTCCCAGGGCAGATTCCCTGTCCCTGGGGCTCTCCCAGAGATGTTTTCCATGTCCTGTAGGGTTTTTTACACCAGAGGCTTTGGGGCTCTCCCAGGGCAGATTCCCTGTGTCTGTTGATGCCAGAGATTTGGGGGCTTTTCCAAATCTGTTTTCCCTGTCCCTGGGGCTCTCCCAGTCCAGTTTTCCCTGTCCCCAGAGCTCTCCCAGGGCAGTTTCCCTGTCCCCGGACCTCTCCCAGACCAGTTTTCCCCGTCCCCGGGGGCTCATGGGGTAGGTCGGTGCCATCCATGGGGGTGGGCGCTGATCCCTCTCCTGGAGCCAGTTCCCGGCCCCATCAGCCCCACCCGCGGCTCGGGCCCCGCGGGGTTTGTCCCCCCTGATCCCCCGCTGCGCTTTAGGGGTGTCGGGTGCATCCACTACGAGATGGTGACGGGCAGGCCGATGTTCCCAGGCTCCACGGTGAAGGAGGAGCTGCACCTCATCTTCCGTCTTCTGGGTGAGCGCTGCACTGAGCCCGCGTCCCCACGCGAGGGCAGTGGCTGCCCGCGGGAAGCGGAGAGCGCGGGGAGGGAGGGAACGGGGATGGGATTGGCATATGGGATAGGGGATATGGGATAGGGGATAGGGGATAGGGGATAGGGGATAGGGGATAGGGGGGAGGGGGTAGGG
>VWYO01018198.1:0-17441 GCA_013400275.1 Rhadina sibilatrix | reverse complement strand
TAAAAGAAAAGACCTATTCACACCCTAATGTGTGACTAATCAGCTTCTGAGTCCGTTTAGTGGTACTTCATTGTCATGGACTCATCACCAGCCTGAAACAAAATAAATGGTGCTATCAAGGGAGCTTCACTGTTACTGTAAGCCTTCTGTTTCCATGCAGGAGGACTGTAAATCTGCTTACTGCGCTGGGCAGTCTGTCATAAAATTCAGCTTCCAGGGCCTGGGCATTTACTCTTTGGAGACCACAAGCCAGCCTCTGTATCAGGGAGTCCCTTTCCAAGTAAGCTCTGCACACACAAGGGTTCCCTTGAGCAGCCTCCATCAGTACGCTCAGATTGTCCATCAGTTTTGCAAAGGAGTTCCTGGCTGCACTGATAAGTGAGTGTCCAGAAAGCCAGGATTTTGGATCTTTAAGAAACAACAACAAAAAAGAAAACATCAAGCAGGTTATTTAGTACTGTTTTTTTGTAATGTCTGGGGTTTTTTAATTTATACAGAATGGAACCTGTAAATATTCTGAAACACAGAATACTGAATCTGAAACACAGTTCAAACTTTGCTTTTTATGGATATGAATTCAATTTATTGAAAACATCATGATCAAAGAAGAAAGTGCCTGAAATTGAATCTATACACATTTGATTTAATGGCAACTTTTATACCAATTTAGTGTTTAGCTTTCTGGAAAATACAGCACTTTGTCCTGCTATTTCCCTTTATTCATATAGATTATCCTTCTGCTAAAATCCTTTTTTTCTGGAACGAAAATGTGGGGATTCTAAAACTACTGGTTAATAAAGAACCAGGAATGGCAGCAATATAGATGAACCAAGGGAGCTTGTATCAGTTCTCACTGCAAATAAACTCCAGAAACACTCTCCAGCCTTCTGCTCCTATGGCTCTATATACTGAAAGGATAAAATATCCTATCAGACATTAAAGAAAATTATTCTGTTCCAACAGTATAGAGAGGCGATAATTCAGAGACTGTTAGAAGAGGGTTATTATTTTCACCCTGCAATAAAGTCACTTCTTCAGGGAAACAGCCTCACTAAAATTTGTAATCACTAGCTCAGGATATAGCCTCTAGTCAAAGGTATCTATCATAACATTCAGAAATATCTCTTCAGAGCTATGATCTAGAATAGTTTAGATATAACTGTAAAAATGGTAATTATACAACCACCCTGACTTACTGATTTTTTTATATATTTCTCTACAACAATATACTGTTGAAATTACCAGGTTTGCTGAGAACATCCTGCAGGTCAGAAATGGAACTGATTATTGCATTGTAGAGGTTACAGCTGGTCAGCCAGTCAAGTGCTTCAATACAGTCAACTCCTTCCTCTTCAAAAGCTGTGAAGCAGAATTGCAGTTAGCAAGATAACTGAATCACTAAGATATGGCCCACTGCTATCCCCAGCTCTTTCAGAAATTAACCAAAAATAAGCATATAAGCTAGAAATTAATCAGGACAATTTAGAACATATTAAGCATGCTTCCAAAACTACTAAAAAAACCTCCAAAGTAGAAGAATCTTCTAATTTGCAAAACATTTTGGATACCATTTATCCTTGAAGAGGGAAGCATAAACTGGTCTAGTAACAGAAAGGAACAAAGAGAAAATCTCTAAAGAAAATTCGAAATCCTATGCTAATATTTCACCTTAATCAGAAAGCAATTTTTGTATGTTTTAGAAGGAAATAAATATTAAAAATTGTTAGAAAAAGAATTGGAAATACCTTTAAAAATAAAATAAAGGTGATGGTTAATTACTTAGGAACATTGCAAGATGTTTACCACAGAGAAGATGCTGTAGCACCTTGTTCTGAAATCCGTAACACAAATATCAAGGATATCAGATAGTGTTGAGTTCATGCATATAATTGCAATTTTACTTGCAATGCTTGCCAGACAAGGCATTTCCTCTTAGAGTGAGATACATTCACCAAGAAACACAAAACCATAAATCCATAAATAATATTTGTCAAAATGTCATTAAATATGTCTATGCCCCAGCAATAATACTAATATTGCTCTTTGTTATTCCCTAACCATGTAATTTGACAAAACACTTTAAAAACATTTTGCTTACTTGACACATGATGCCTGCCTTTGGATTCTCCCACACAAACTTGAATTCCAGTGCTTCCTCTTGAGCCCTCTGTCCAGACGAAAAGGGAACAAGAACGCTGGGCCAGGGCTCTAAGCCTGTTAGTGGCCAGAACTGCAATCACAGCTCTTCGAAACACATAAACCAGATGTCTGGCTCTTCTCTGCCTCAGCCTTGCTTCATCTTGATTGTTTTCCACGTTGGTAGGGAGAGCATAAAGGAGGCTTCTGATCTTCTGGTTCACTAATGCGTGGAGGTTCACCTGCTCCTGGAGAATGTCTCTTTGGCAAGATATAGAGCACAGTCGGGCATAGAGAGGACACAGGGCCCCTGACAGCAGTGCACAGGCTGCCAGCAGAGATGAGCGTGCCTTGTGAGCGTCTGATAATGCAAGTCTTGTAGAATTGTTTTCATGGGTCAGTTTCTCACAGATTTGTTCAAGGCCATACAGCTTTTGCCTGTTTTTCTGTGCCGTTTCTTCACATTCCTGTGAAGAAACAAACCAAACAAAAATGGTAAAAATATTAACTAGATGGTTTCTACCTAGGTAAGAGCTAAAAGAAATTTGTTAGTTTTGCCATTCAAATGATGCATTAAAGGAGCAAAAGTTGTTAGTAACGATGGTGATGAAAGTATCTTTTCTAGTAAACAATTACAGAATCAGATGTGTGAAACCAAATCAATCGTATGAGGGAAATTTGCATGACCATCAACTTCAAATGGACTCCTGACTTCTGACAACAATCCACCAATATCGTGACAGCTCACAG
This sequence comes from Rhadina sibilatrix, assembly GCA_013400275.1. Taxonomy (NCBI): domain Eukaryota; kingdom Metazoa; phylum Chordata; class Aves; order Passeriformes; family Phylloscopidae; genus Rhadina; species Rhadina sibilatrix. The sequence goes on along the minus strand of VWYO01018198.1, from coordinate 14,555 downwards.
AAGGTCCAACACCACTTCCCGGCCTACAACACTGTTTCGTGAGTTGACTTAGCAATAGTAATAACATCCTTCAATTCCAGAGAGAAACTTGGCTACCAAGCAGAAAGCCAGTGTAAGTGAGAGGAAAAAAGTAAGGAAGGCTGGAACATGTAACTAGACAGATCAAATATTTCAGCATGCAAATACTTCCAGTCCTGAAATCTGCATAAAATACAGCATTATTCTGATGAAGTAAGTTGCAGTAACTCACAAATAACAAGGGACATCCATTTCCTTTAGTCACAATGCTTTTCAAATAAACAGGTGTGAAGGAATGTGATGGTAAAGACAGTAAATGGTGGTTGTGGAATAACAGGGAACATTTTGGATTGCAAATACCTCATCTAACAAGCAGTGACAGTTTTACACCTTTAAACCACTTCTCACTGCAGTTTAAACCACTTCTCACTGCAGCATCAGGAAAAGAGAGTCACTTAACACTGCTGAAATCTACCAGTTCTTAGAGTCAGTACATATGTAAGTAAATTAATCCCCAGATGACACCACATTATTATTGCTCTATACAATCAGTGCAAATGATGATGCTGAAAAAATAGCTGCTGCCCCCAGTAATTCTTAAAATAAGCAAATTTGATCTTACAGCTTTAACATTCTCAGAAAAAAGATATACTACCAATTGTAGACCAAATCAGACTTCTGAACTGGGGCTGTAGACCAAATTCTCTTTAGAATGGTTCAACAAAGTAATTTATTTCTTATTTTAAGTGATGATAATATTAGCACAGTGATGGGTTAGTTTATTGCTTGGGGGTTTTTTACTTTAAAAATATTCTAAAATTCCCAAATGACCTTAAACTGCTAAGGGGCTTAAATTACTAAAATAATCCATTAAATATTTAAAGAAAAAAGAAATTAGAAGTTCACAGCACCATACCTGTGCCCTTGTATGAACTTCTGCAAGGAGATTTGAGTATTGCTGTTCAAGATATTGCTTTTCTTTCTGCCAGCAGTGCTCTTGTGCTTTTAATTGTTCTGCCATTTTTTCAAAAACATCTTTCTGGTTCTGCTGAAGGTCGTTCACAGTATCAGTCTTGTACTTGTAAACATATTCGAGGTGAGCTATCTGTGTGACAAGCATTTAAGAAGAAATTATTATTTACATTTTCACTTTAAGTTAAGCACAGATTATTCCAGCATAAAATCAAGACTGCAATTTCTTCAATATTTTTATTAAAACTAAGTAAAACCCTTTCATAGCAGATTAATTACTTGGTTCTCAAAACAAAACTGAAATATAGTTTGAAACAAACTATTTTATTTGGTTTTGGTTTTGCCATCCTTATACCACTTTGCAGATGTTGGTCACCTTTGTAGGAAACCTGGGCCAGACACTTCATATACGTATTTTTAAAACAACTCTGTTAAATTTTAGCAAATTAGTAAATCAGTAAACCAAGTATATCCTTTAGAAGTTTGTGATGATTGCAAAAAATAATTTTAAAACAGCCTTTAATTTTTGTTTGTTTGGTGTTTGTGGGGTTTTTGTTGGTTTGGTTTGAGCTGGGTTGGGCTTTTTGGGTGTTTTTTTTGTTTTGTTTTGTTGATGGTGGTTTTTTGGTTTTTTGGTTGTTTTTGTTTTGTTTTTTTGTTGTTGTTGTTGGTTTGGTTTGGTTTTGGTTTTTTGTTTTGTTTTTGTTGTTTGTATGTTTGTTTGGTTTGGGGTTGTTGTCGTTTGTTTTGGGTGTTTTTGTGGGTTTTGCTTTTTGGTTGGTTGTGGGGTTTTTTGTTTGGTTTTTTTTTGTTTGTTTGTTTGTGGGGGGTTTTTTGTTTTTTTGTTTTGTTTTGTTTTTTGTTTGTTTTTTTGTTTTGTTTCGTTTTGTTTTTTGTTTTTTTGGTTTTTTTAGAAAGCCAAGACATTCCAGATTATTATTAAGTTTTAAAACAATTTCAGGGAATTCTAGCACAGAGAATGTTTTCCTTACAAGTAGCTCATGAGTTTATAATGTGTTTTCAACAAGCATGAAGGGATTCACTCTTGTGGTTTAACACTGCATCTCCCATGCAAACTAAATGGAGGAATGAACCGAGCCAGCAATGATCTCCAAATGCACACACCTGCACTTTGTTACTAGAAAATATCAGCAAGATATTTCCTGATATTGCACAGGACTGTGGGAAAAATATTTTGTACAACACAGTCTAAAATCCCAGAAAAGCTGCTAAGTACGTGAGAATAGCCCAAGAGACCTCACAATCATTCTCCATAAAAATATTTAATTAAAAAGCATGCAACAATAAGACACAAGCCCCACAAACACTGCCAACCATTTTAACCCCCTTCCCCTTCCCCTTCCCCAAAAAAGAAATAAACCAGAAGACAAAGGAAACCCTGAAGAGTGGCATATCTTAGTCTCTGGAGCCAGCCGACTTATTTAAAAACGTGGTTTTTTCCTTCCTAAAAGTACAAGGGTTTCTGGGGAGGAAGGCCATGTAAATTCACTTGGATTAAAATCACTCAGAACAGTAAAGCTCCTGCTTCACACAAATACTGACATGTTTTATAACATGTTTTATGTTGTATTTCTGAATTAAAATGTCATGATCCAAAAGTTACAATTAAACAAAAAACCCCACACTGGCATTCTTTCAAATAGTACATCTGAATCATAAACACATAATTTAAAGATGGTATCCCTGAAGAAAGTGTATTTTGCCTCTGGATTACGGTAAAATGAAGACTTGCTTTATGACTTTAAATTACTACATGTGACCTTTCAGAATGTCCTGCACAGAAAGTGGAGCTGAAGACTTGATGCACACTCCAGTCACATCTAAATGCCCACAGCAACAGCATCAAACTGAGCAGTGGACAAGCCACAATTAATGCTATTCGTTTGGTAACCTCCAAATCCTTTTGCAGGGGGATGAATAGTGATCCTCTTTAATGAGATTGCAGTGTGAGCAAATGTGACTGAGCTCAGCAGAGGCAGCTGCTGCCTGGGGACACTCACCCTATCCTCAGCATTGTGGTAGTTCACGATCAGGGCTTCAACATTCTCATGCAAGATCATGCAAAAGTCTGTCAAAGGTAACCCTTCCAGGGGAACATCTGGCTGTTTGACCAGCACGTGGCCATCTGCCATTCTCTGGTATAAGTCTAGGAGGATGGGCAGCTCAGTCTGGAACAGAAAGAATAATTAATTGCTGTATCTGGGCAATGTTAAAATCAAGAGATGCATCATGTGTAGTAGCAGTGCTGCATGCAGCTGAAAACAAGCCCACAAAGTTCATTCTCACAGCTTTACAAAATTCCTCAATTCATTTCTAATGATTGCAGTCATAATATTGCATAATATTACAGCAGAGCAAGAAAACAGATTTCAACAAAATTTGTCCAATTGGACACGGTATGTAAATGAAGTATGTGAATAAATCCCAGTCCTGTGGGGGCCACAACCAGGACCTGGCACAGATAAAAATTTCCATGGTCTTAGTGGATGCAATTCATCCACCCATGGTAATACTTTCAGGTGCATTCAAACTGTGACCCAACACCTGCACAGCACACAGAAAATTGTCCAGTTGGCTTGGTAGCACAACACACTCTAAATTATTTTAAAGAATTTTTTGCATGGCTTATATATGATTAAATTGCTGCCCAAAATAGGCCTACAACTTCATCAGTCAAAATCCACAACCCATGCTCCTTCATTTACAGTGAATTTAATCAGTGGTATAATAAATTGATTCAGGCTATAAATAAATTTTAGCAGCAAGAGCATGCATTCTTGTCCTGAATTCTTGTCATATACAACATATATTTTACTAAGGAATACAAATAAAAAGGAAAACTCTTACCACAGCAACAGCTAGCAAGCACTTAAGGTTTCTAGTAGAATATTTTCAGCTTGTAATTTTGTTTTGTAGTTATAAACAGTAATCGTTACTGTCTGTAGTGAGAGAAAATAGTTGCTTTTCTCTCTTTGTATTCCTTTTGTGCCTGATGAAATGATTTTTTCTGGCTAACTAGGAAATCTCTTCTAATGCATTAATGCTTGCCTGGAAGAAGCTGCTTTTCTCCCAGAAAGAAAAAAGAAGGTTCTGACTTTATTTTTCTGAAGTTTATTAATTACAGATCTGCCTGGGCAGTGAGTAACACTACGATGAAGTGTGGAATAACTCCATCAACTGAACAAAAGACACCCATAGATCTGAAGACCCTCGCATGCAGGTCTCTGCTTCTGTCGACAGGGAACAGACCACATTTACTTTCCGTGCTCAGAGCTCTGAGAGAGAAAGAGGAGAAGTTTCCAAGCCACCACCAAAAAAAGTTTATATTGCTGAGAGTAGAAGTAGAGCAAAAGTTGCCACACAATGATAGGAGAGATTTTCTAGAGATGCTAAAATCTTTCGTAGTTGGGTAGAGACAGTAGAAAGGCCCAAAGTGGTCATGTAAGAGGAGAAAGATTTCAGAAAAGAATCCAGTGAAATACGTCCAATGTGCCAAATCCACAGCAAAACATGCAAAAACCAAAACAACAAAAAATCCCCTCTAATTTGCCACCTTCAAACAAACAATTTCAAGCAATATTTACAGACAAATATTTGCATTAAAACCAAAATGGTGTAAAGAATAGAAATAAACATTTCTACAATGGTAACTAATGAGACTTGACAAAAAAGTTTGGGTAGAAAGACAGAACATTCTTCACATGAAATCATATTCCATACCTACAAAATGCCTTCTTAATTAGGAATGCCAGTACATCCTACCCCTACTTTTTAAATGACAGTTTTCTGGAAACAACTCCTCAGTTAAATAGGTGTGTATCACTTAAAAAAAAATTCAAATTAGCTTCTCCAAGGTGTTGATTACATTTATTCGTGTTTTAAAGTTTAAAAAAGGAAACATAATAACAAACAGGGTGGGAGAATGGCAGAGTTCTTCCACAGCTCAGCACAGCAAATGCAGGAAATCCTCAGCACAGTAAATATTTTACCAGTATGTTTAAAAAAAAACCTAAACAATGTATGCCATGGGCTTTTTTTCCTTACCACTGAGCCTTCATGCCGGTTGAAGCTGGTTATAGTATCCACTAATCTCCCAGAGGGTTCTTCAGTTTCCTTCCTTCCCTCAGCCCCCTCTCTTCGTGAACTGGAATGTTTCCACAATAAGATACTTTAACAAAAATTCTGTCAAATGCACTATATTCTTTTAAAGGATAATCAATGAATATGGCAGATACCACGTTAGCACATCACAGGGCTTCTGAAGTTGCTTGCCTTTTTTAAGTCAATGAAGAAATTTATATTCCTTCTAAGAAAGACTTTTCAAGTGCTTATGTTTCCAGTTATCAAGCCTCCTGTCATGAAATTCAATTATTTGGATATAGCCTCGAAATTATATATATCAAACAGAATTCCTCATATTTTAATTAACACCATATCTCTCTTTAGAGAGACCATGTTACATCTTGTGTTATCAACCTTGATTTTGAGTACAGTTCTTGCTCCTAAGGTTTCCACATGCCTGACTCTACTCTGGCATGACTTGTAAAGCAGACTACCCAGAATTTTAATCTGCTCTTGTACTGTGTCAGTCAGGAGAGCAGATCTATCAAGAGCCTGGCATGACTAAACAGGTAGCTGATGAGGAAATTACAAGGCCAAACAACAGCATAAAGGAGACAGAAGCAGAGACAGGAATCCAAGGAAGAATTTTAAAAGATTGCCTGAGTACTTAGGCGTGGTGTCAGGAAAGCCAAAAGCTTGCTTAAAACTGATGTTTGCAAAGGATGACAAAGGTTTTTACAGCTCAAGTTTTAAGTTTCTTACTAAAAGCATTTCCATAACCATGAATTTTGAATGAGTTGTGCAGGCCACAAACTTCCTTTGTTGCAGGAAAACCAATTTATTTCATTCTCCACTACTCCTTGTGGGGGTAAGTCAACATAACCACCTGTGTGTACAGACCCATATAGTTCTAGGCTGAAAAAGAGAACACCCAAGTTCTGTTACCACAGGCACAGCAGACTGTGCTGGGCAGGAAACATATCCCAAGTGACTTCCTCTGCTCTCACATATTTCAATACTTTTTAACTGATTAAAGCTTTCTACAGCCATTCAAAAGTTGAAAACAAAGATTAACCAATATAAATGGTACACAATTTCTTGACAGGAGTCTTAGAGATTCAACTGGGTCACTGAAGTGGAAAACAATGTTTTCATAATAATATAAGTGTATACAGAAAAACCATCTTTTCTAGACCTGCTGGATAAGTTTTCCTACACTGACCCCAACAACTACTGGAGGCTGGACCCTACCATAGCAATGATTTTCAAAATTTTTGGTTTGGTACATAATCTGTAACAGACCAGTTATTATCTGTACCCATTCACAATACTTTTGGTTATGTGAGGATAACAGGATATGAGCCTGTTATTAATGGACTGCCAGGTTCTGAACCTTTGGTTTGCACATTGCACTAGATTTTCTACTGACTGAAAATTGCAGACAATGTAAACTACAAGTTGTACTTAAGCTGTCTACTGCCATTTTGCAATGGCTTTAAAAGGAAACTTACATTGTTTTTCCTCTCTCATGTGCATTTTCTGACTCTCTCAAATCTACTATTGAAAGAGTTTCTCTCCTGCCACCTTGCTCTTCATTCAAAGCATCTTCAAGTTGTTGAATTCTTAGCTACCAAGTGATAAGAAAGCAGTTAAAGGAAGTTAGGAAAGACTACCATGGTCTTTAATGCTGAACACTGTACTGTTCTGCTTTTTAAAAAGTTAATATATTCTGTAAATTCTATATGGATTTAGAAAACATTGAACACATATAAAAATGTATGAGTATATAGAGTTCAAAACAGAGAGAAATAGATATGCTGACCAAAACCACATTTTGTTGTCCTTTCATGATGTTTGGATTTTCCTGTTTTCAATTATTTATATTACTGAAGTTTTCCAGGGGAATTCTATATTTTTAAGTAGACACACAAAAGGGTGGGATTAACAGTAAAAGCTACACTTGCACTCGGAACAAACCTCATGTGGAGCTTGTTCATGCACATAAACAAGGAGGAAAGCTTCAACAGTTCTACACCCATAAAAGATAAATCTCTAACTTCAAGTCATGCTACCCTTCCAGTTCTTTTGTATGTTGTAAAAGTAGAGAAGGAATCATGAAAACTAAATCATCACTATTTATTTAATCATCACTTCAGAAATCTAAGTGACTGTACTTAGGGAAAATCATAAGAAAATAACTGAAGAAATGGCAATGCTTATTGGTGCTCCTCAGAAAACAAGAAAAAAAGGATGAAATTCCTGTTTGTTTTCTCATTTAATTTTTCAAAAATCCAGTGTGAAAGCTTTGTTAGTCAATACAAGATCTTAGAGATTTTTCACACTTGTTTTTTAAAATAAACCCTAATTGCTTTAATGGATCAAACCCTGTGTGATACAGTTTAATAAAGCAAGAATTTAATATTCAAATACACATATTACATTTTGTCATATATCCAAACTTCTCTGGTAACTGTGGCTATAATAGCTTTGAAGCTGAAATGCAATCTGAATAATTATGGCTGGAACTGCAGTCTCAGGATGCATTAATATCTCACACCTAGAGAAGCTGGATGTATGCACTGGATCTCCAAAATCCTCCAAGCGCCCATTCCAAAGACATAGGAGAGGATATTTTAACAGTTTAACTGTTGTGAAACCTTTCCTTTCCCCTCACTGTTTCAATGCTACTTTGAATTCTCAAACATAAGAATGTGACATTTTACTTTAATATTTATTCTATTAACTTGATAGTTCCCTGAAAAAAGGAGATGTTTTCTATTACCTTTTACAGTTTTGACACTCATTGCAAAAAATCTATTCAATTTTTTCACTAAAGCAAGGAAGTCTTAAAAGTTTTTGGAAGATTACACCTTTACAAGTTCATCTTCTGTTTTACTATAAACTTCTACCAAATATTTAATAAAAAGTTTACCTGCATGACTTCAATCATGTGTTTACATTCCATATGTGCTTGTCTTGCTGCTTCAGCGTTTTCCTCCAGTTCCTTTGTTTTCATTGTAGCTGTCTAAAAGTACATTTTAAAAATATTTAAGTTCAGAAAGATGATAACATCATGTAATGACAACTTTTTTGTTCAATTTATTTGGCCATAAAGCATAAACCAACCTGTGATATCTGAACTACTCACATTTTGAAACTGTGAAAACTTGTATCAGTAAATAAAGAAAAATCCTATCCAGAATATTAAAACAATATTTTCTGTTTAGTTAAAGAAATTGACTATTATTCATTATGTTCTTGCTGCATGCTTTACATTCACAGATACCCATCTTCATATAGAGGCCTGGACATGGAATCTCAATTGAAAAAAATGCTTTTAGCAAAAGCAGTAACTACAGAGATGCTATAACAGAAATTCATATGCAATTTTAACTACACTGTTTTCTCTCAAAAAAATCTTTTCAGTTAGACTGATGACCGACTTGAACAATACACCCCAAAATGACTTCTCCCTTCAACTGATGTGACAAAGATCAAGAAAAAGACAATATTAAAAGTCATTGAAGACACTTAAGGTCATAGATACAAGTGAACTCATTGATTTTGGACAGCTAAAGCAAAGTAGCAAGTATGAGACTGAATCCTGACTCTAAGCACTTCAGTTAGGGAAACATTAATAGAAAAGGAACTCATTGATTAAAATTAAAATAGAAACTGTATAAATAAATAAAATTAAAATATAAACTGTTGGGAATAAATTTAAACTCTGTGTAATCTCACACATTCACAAAATGAAATTGAGAAACAGAGATCCGTGGAAGGGCTATTACAGAGAAAGTCAGCAGCAGCACAGAGCTTATCAAGCCCACTCCACAACAACATCAGCCAAAAGGCTTAAGCTTTGCCTCCTCCCACAAGATTTATCTGCTTAACATGCTTAATAAAAAAAAAGAAAAAATCACAACTGCTGCACAAATACTCCCCCTATACCTCCATATTGCTAAGAGTATTTTCCCAGTGACATAAACCTCTCCCAACTGCTGCTCAAACACCAGTCCCAGGTCAGGCTCCCAGCATTCACCTCTGAACCCACCTTAACTGACGCTCCACATTTTGTTAATCAAACACAAGGCACTCATAGCCTCACTCAGAGGTTCCACCCCTGAAAAATGAAATTGCTCAGTGCTTGCTGAGACTCCCAGCAGCAGGCAGAAAGCTTTACCTCCAGTTCCCTGATGAGCCTCTCTCGTTGTTTATCCTTGAATTCCAGATGGATGGCCTGGATCCTCAGCATCTCTCTGCAGCCATGGTGCTCTAGCTCCATATCCTTCAACTTCCTGAGCATGTTTTGCAGGACCTCATTCGTTTCCTAAAGATAAATTGGTAAATGAATAAATAAATTAATTCTTTTTCTAAGATAAAGTATTGCAGTAGAGAGTTCAACAGAGGAGTGGAGGCTGCTTCAGAAGAAGATGTGAGAATTTTGAAATCTAAGATGTCAGCAACATGTCAACAGAGGTGTTTACCCAACAGCAGACACGCTTTTAATTCACCACCAAGAAATCTCTGTTGGCTCAAAAATCACTGTGAACATGACCTTCTGTGGCAACACTAAAATCAAAGTCAGGTCTCCACAGGAAATCTTTCCCTAAAAGAGTACAGCCCTTCCAATCTCTTCTGTCCCCCAGATTAGTGGCAATGATAGAAACCAGGTACATTTGGTGAAATGATGTATAGAGACAGAAGTTCATTTTTCTTCTGGTTTTAATTGCTAAAACTTCAAATCAAATGCTTTTAGAAACAGTTAATCCCACAGACTAAAGAATTTTAATTTCTGCTATTCTGAAAAGGATTTTTCTTAATCTAGAAACTGAATTACTTTAAAAACTTATGAAATATGAAGTGCTCAGTGGAATAAAATAAGCTGGTCCCCACTTCAATTTCTGCATACAGAAATTGAACTAAGCCACGGGTTGGGAGAATTACTGATATTACTGGACTCTGCAGCTCTGTGAAGTCGCTGCTACAAAATCCCCATAGTCCATAAGAATTCAACTAAATTTAAGCTCTCTAGCTCTGCATGTCCAGCAAGACAGGTCTCTTCCCTCTGGAATGCAAAAAACCCCAAACAAACAATTAAACAAACAAATAAATAAATAAATAAATAAATAAAACAAATTTAACCATTTCTACAGAAATATATGCCTGGAAAGTTATAGAAATATTCATTTCTTCAGGTTTATCTTCTGGATATTAACAGAAATGAACTCGGAAATGTGAAACAAGTAACAGTTTGCTGTAAAATACTACAAAAAATTTAAAAACATATTATACTGGATATGTAATTAACATTAGCAAACTAAAATGGTCATGAATATATCAAGCTTATTAAACAAAACAGCATGAGCTGCAGAATTTCAGAGTTTCGAAGAATTTCTGAACTTTTTGGAGGTGGTATGACTGCTTAATACTATCCCCATAGCCACCTGCAAATATTTGCTTGTGAAAAAATGTCTGGTCTTTTTTTTTTTAAATCCTGTGTAAACGACACAATCTCACAAGTATTCTAAGGAAAAAAACGTGAAGGGATTATGATCTCCTGCCTAACCACGAGGTGATGCTATTGCTCTTCCTATCAAACCCCAACACCTCCTATCCCAGACCAGGATACGCCCAACAGAGCTCACCATGAACCTGTCACAGAGCACAGAGGGTGGCTTTTCCTGCGTGTCCCAGAAATACATTTCAATACTCTATGACTCCACTCCCATGCCTACCTCAGCATTTTCACAGCCAAGTTCAGAATTACAGTTCATGAAGTGCAGTTTTTCCAGCCACAATCTGCCTACATGCTCAGAATTCCACTTCTCTGCACATATTAAGACCACAATTAAATCTCCTTAGCTGTCATTTTATAACTCTGAGTAACTAAGGGAGATTTAAACCAGGCCTGAAAATGCACAACACGAAAGTCTGAAACACATTCAAAGTCATAACCTATAAACCCAGATATTTCTGTTTCTCTGACAAGTTTAAATGAATTAAGCTTTCAAGCAATAACTTATGCAGTAAAGTCCAGATTTAACATTTTTGGGTCCCAGAATTTTATAACTATATATAACTACAGGATGATGGGCAGGGGAACAGCTACAAAAGCAAAGTGGAAAAATTGAACACTTTTATTACTGAAGGCAGGTTAGGGTTTGGCACCTAGTAGTGAATCACATTTTCCTTTCAGAGAGTTTTGAGAGTTCTAAAAGACTTCTGAGTTCAGAAATGCCGAGATTCTGAAACCCTACAGCTCATGCTGACCTGTTCAATGAGCTTGATGTATTCCTGGCAATCTTTGTCTACCCGTGTTAATTACAGCTCCTACAATTTTATACTTTAATACATTTACCAACAAACCCCCTTCCTCTACAACCACTGACAGAGAACACTGACAGGGAACTGACAGAGAACACAATGTCCCCAGCCATCCACTGCTCATTTTGCCCATTTTTGAGGACAAACATCACTTGACAGAGCATAGTGTATTTTTTCAACACTGATCTTTTGATGCAGCATTAAACTCTCTGAAGGTAGCTTCTACAAAACACTGTACACAACAGAAGGCAATACTCCTCCAGAGCCTCCTCAAACTAACTCAGCCACTTACTGTTAGCCAGAACTCAGAGCTTACCCTGCTGTAGGTGGCAACTTAAAAAAGAAAACTCCATCTAAAAGTTGGCTTTTTCACAGCCTATATCCTGCCCTACCTTCATAAGAATCAGCTTTGAATGAAAACTGATTTGTGTTTCTGCTTATTTTGAGAAGGATCTTTGGTCCTGTCCACAAACTCCTTTGTTTCTCATTACCACTGTGTACTGATAACTTGGGTTAGGTGTTCACCACGACAAACAGCCACAACACATTCCATCAAAGCCCCAAATCAGTATTACACACTAAAAATCAGTATTACACACTAAGTGTGTAAAGCTGTAATCTTCAGAACTATTCTGCAGTATTTAGCTACTTGGGGCATTTTTTTCCCTTAAATAAAAAAAATTTAAAAAAAAAATAAAAAAACACCCAAAACAAAAACAAAAACAAACACAAACAAACAAAAAACCAAACAGAAAAAAAAAACCCAACTCACCACACACTTTGCACCAAAAAAACTTCCAGCCAGCATTTCATGGAACATCTATGAATGCATCATACCTGACAAGCCTTTTCTGTTTCAGTTTTTTCTCTAAGAAGGAATTCGGTTTCAGCAAGGTGTTCTCTGCAGATGTTATCCCTCTCCACTGCAAATCTTTGTTGTTCCTTTTCCCACTCCTCCTGAGCACTTTGAAACATTTTCTCAGTCTCTGCTGCTTTTAGTTGATGTTTGTCGTTGAGCACTGTTGTTTACAGAAAAAAAAAAAAAAAAAAAAAAAAAAAAAAAAAAAAAAAAAAAAAAAAAAAAANAAAAAAAAAAAAACACAAACAGAAAAAGACAAACAGGTCTGCAAATAAGCATTTCAGAAAAAAAAAAAAAGGTATAATGAACATGAGTTCTTCTGTGTGTTGTGATATCCTGTGAAACACTGGAACACTAATCCTTCCAGTTTCATTACAGAAAAACAATCAATTTTCTGTTCCTGTGGCAGCTTTCACACAAGGACATGGAAATGCTTTGGAGATTTTTACAAATCAAAGCTCTTCTCCCTTTGGAAAGGAATTAAAATTCAGCTCTTTCAAGTGAAGCCTCTATTGTATGAGGAGTTTGATTGCATTTTTCTGCAACACTTGGCAAGCTTATTTCCAAACATCTATGTGATACTTAAGCCTGTATCAATTAATTTCCAGCTCAGTTTAAGTATCAAAAAAGACACCTGCCACATGAAAAAGACTCTAGGAAAGCTAAGGCAGGTTGGGCTAATGGGCAAAGGCTTAGCTTTTTGGGGGAAATTTACTACTGCTCAAGAGATTTAAATCTTCAGCCCAGCAACTGCCCCAAGATAGGGAAATCCTGCATATACTACTCTGTGAAAGCTTAAATATCAAGGATAAGTTCTTTTCCTATTAACAGTTTTACTTGAAACTTTGCTTCATTTCACAAACTGGCTTTTGGGTCAAAATATTTTGTAGTAGCTTTTTATGTTACTGAGTACAACTAGCTATGTTGGCATTTATGTGATCACCACTTCCTAACAGATTTTTATTTCAAATTCATCTCTTTCTTCTGAAATTTCTTCCTAGCTGGAGAAGGGTGAAACAACCAGAAGAGACATGTTGAGAAAACACAGAGAATTACTGGTCACAATGATGGGGAAGACCTGTCAGATTTCAGGAAGTTAAGCCTCAAGAAGAAGAGCAGAGAAACAGTTTGGAGAAAATACTAAAGGCAGGGCACAAGTGAGGTGCTCTGTCCAAGGAGTTAAGTTGGGATCAAAAGCACCACATGAGGTGAGCAAGGCTCCAAGCGATCAGGAGAGAGAAGAAGTAAGTTAAAAACTGAAAAAGAAATGAGAAGCAACCCCAGGACTATTTGGCTTCTTGGATATTTGTCACAAAAAACAAAACAAAACAAAACAAAGCAAAACCAACCAATCAAATCAAACCAAACCAACAAACAAACAAAACCCACCCCAAACTAAACCAAAAACAAAAAACAAAAACAAACAAAAAAAACCAAACAAAAAAACACAAACAAAACAAAATACCCTCAACCAAACAAAAAAGTTTGAGAAATTTAAACCAACCATAAGATTTTTATAATTTGTGTGTTCTCCAAATGAGTGAAAGTGCAAATTTCTTACGATCTTTAAAAAAAATCTGGCAGTCTAAGTGCACTTGCAACTTTCAGAGTCTCCTTCCATCCTTGTGAGGTTACAAATTCCAGGAGTGCTCCAGTCCTTTCAGTGAACACCAAAGGTTCACATATACATCTCCCGTACTAAGTTTAAGGAGTATTACACTGACTTAGTAACAAAAAATGCATCTCCCTGGCTTTCAAGTGTGAGAAATTTCTCTCCGCTTGAGAATGATTAAGAAAATTTCTGAATGCAAAGCTAGCAGGGGAAAAAATGTCTTTCCACATACTGCTGCCAAAACACATGTGATTTGTATAAAAATAAAACCAAACATGACATGAAGAGGCCAGATATGAGCAATGAAAAGCTAGAAATATTAGAAAAGCTGAAAGAAAAAAGTAGTACAATGAGAACTCCTAGGGGGAAAAAAAAATTTTTTGAAAAAGTGTAAACAAATAAACAGGCCTAGATTTTGGGGTTTTTTCCCCCCGAAATGTAAAAGTGATAGTGGTAAGCAGGATATGGAGAGGGACACCTTAATTATAATTCTGCACACACTGAGGGAAGGAATAAAGGAAAATAAGGAGCCAGAGGAAAAAAAAAATGATTGATAGGATTAGCAGGTCATATTTAATTCATATGAGACAGCAAGGGTTTTGTAAACTCTTATGAGCTTACAAAAGCAGATGAGTAAGACATCAGAAAATTAGATACTCCCTATAAGTATATATATAAATATAT
>VWYO01018196.1:188164-199664 GCA_013400275.1 Rhadina sibilatrix | reverse complement strand
AGCTGTATTGGAATAAGATTTACACCTTGGTTTGAATTGCAGAAGAGGGAATTGGTGATGAAAGAAACGTTGGCAATCATCCTTTTTTGAGCTGCTGGAGTGAAGCAGGCCATGCCTTTCTAATTGTTTGAGTTTGTAGCAAAAAAGCCCAGGATTCCCAGCATGCTTTCAGGTCTGGGAAAAGGCCAGAGTCAGGAGTTCCATGCCAACCCCATGTCATCACTTACTGGCAATCTGCCACAGCAGAAACTGCACAGTTGAGAGCTGTTTGGTTACTCCTGCAGTTCATATTTTCCTGCTGGAAGGAGGCTCATCTCTCGTACTGAAGATTTGGAAAAGTGTAACAACTCTAACCTTGCTATTTTTCTAAGTGGGAGAAAGGTGAAAAAAAAAAGTCTATTCCTAGATTGCCCCTGGGATCCTGGAGACAAGAGCAAGAGAACACCACTGTGTGTACCCTTTATAAACAAGTGAACCAAAACATGACTAAAAGACACAATCCCAGAGAAGCACTGGAGATGCCACTTTTGCCAGGCAGTTCCAGATGTGCACTTTAAATGCTCAAGGAGTAGGACACCACAAGCTTTTTCATGCTCTGTGGAGTGATGCAGCTATTTTGCCTCCTGCCTAGGGAATACTGTCCCATGAGCACTCTTTGCTGCTGGTGTTTCAGTGCCAACCAGGAATGTCACAGCATGCACACACACACAGTGGCCTTCAGGTGACTCTGTCCCAAAGGGTGAGGAGGACAAGGTGTGCATCTGGTGCTCTCCAGTGCTAATGGGCTCTTTGCACACAGCCCAAGACTGGTGCCAGCCCAGAGGGACCACCCGTGTGACTGCTGGCTCCTCTGCACCAACACTTGTGCTCCACAAACCCACTCCTCTAGGGCTACAGTTTGCTGAGAGACCCTAAAACACAACTGCACAGCGCCCACAGGGTTTTCCCTGTCAAAAGCAAGCCCTCAGAAGGGGTGGAGGCCACAGCTCCTGCAATGCTGAGCTGTGTGTGGTCCCCAGCCGTGTTCAGGTTGCCTCCCTAGAGAAGGGCTTAGCCACAAGCACTCCTCTCCTGAAGCCCCGGTGCTTTGAGGAGCTGAAATATTCCCTGAGTGGGTAGCCAGGGGAATGATGTGGAAGCCAAGTGGTAAAGGCATTTCCCTGAGGAGAGAGTCTGCTCACAGCCTGGAGGTGACTTGTGATCCACCACACAGCAGGAGATTCCGACCTCCTTGGCTTTAGGAACAAAACCTGAGATTCCCCAGCTCTGGCACCCACGGACCACCTGCCTGAGATGCTGTTGAGGTAACACAGCCTGGGACTCCACTGAAAATAAATCCATGAGCAGAGACTACACCTGGGCCACGTTTCCTGCAGTCACAGAACGCTTGGTTGGATTTTCCTGCCTGACCTGCTCCTGCTGTCTGGAGCTGTCTCCCAGTTTTCCTTCGGGGCGTGGACCTCCGCTTGTGCACTGTGCAGGCACTTTGAGCACCTGCACCAAGTTGTTTCAAATTCCACTCCTGGAATTTTAGCTCCCTAAAAGTGCAGCTATACTCAGCAGAGCTACTCTCAAACTCACTGGTGGATCTGGGCCAACATCCACACCAAAACTAAGACTGAACTCAGACAGTCAAAATATGCAAAGCAAATTCCAGGATTTTATTCTCATATACACAAGTCACAGACCAAGGTGAGTGCAGTACAAACACACTGCCTGCCTTTCTTTTGCACAGAACAACCAGAAAGAAAAGGCATTTTTAAAATGTCAGACTAGAATTTGGTTGTTGTTGTTGTTGTTGTTGATCTCCACCACACTGACAGCCTCTAATTCAGTGTGAATTTGAGTCAGTGAGAGGCTGTGTGTGGCAGCAAAGGAGCCCAGATTGGGATCATTATTCCTGACACACTTCTTGCAATACATGGCCTCCAAGGACACTCCTACCTGATGTCTGAACCTTCTTCAGCTGGGAATTGTAGCCCAGGAATTTCATTACATGTTCATCCATGAGGTCACAGACAAAGGAGTGACTTACTCCACATGCTCCAGTAAGGGGACTAAGAGAATCATGGAAAAAAGAGTAATTGACAGCATTTCTTCACACTCCTAGCCAGACAACATCTGTTCAAATTAGATTTTGTGAATTTGATGCTGCCTGAACAGCAGGTCTGGTCCATAAGCCACCAATAACTCTTTTTCCTTTCCTCACCCTTTTCTAATGAAATAATCAGCTCTAAGATAGATTCATCAGAAAGAGATATGTGAGAATTTTTTTTTTTTATGTAAAACAGGGCTTTACTAACACCAACAAAATCAACATGGGTATAAGGGATTGCTCATTAAAAGGTAGAATCTCTCTCTATATTCTGCTCTTCTAAGAACTAAATTATTTTAAAGACAAACATATTTCTTATTCATCTTTTCTCCCTGGTGACAAGCTGCTATTGGACACCTTATTTAATAGTTTCACAGACATTCCCTGCAAAGAAGAGTGAGAAAATTTATCTCATCTGAAAATGGATTTTCTTTGAGTGGGAAAAATCCATGGATCCGGCTCACTTGGCATGAGGATTATAATTCTGAGACAAGCTTAACCTGTCACATCCATCCAAACAGGTTTGGGTTGGGGGCTTTTGGCCAGAATGTTTACAAATAGAAAGGGAAAAGCTATCCCACAGTTTAAGCTTCCCTGAATTGTAATTCTTCCTCTTTGTTTCTCACTGAAGAAAGGAAAATTAAAGCAAGACAAATCTCTCTATTTAATTTTATTGTTAAAATTCACAAAATGTAACTTTTTATGTCCCTTGCAGGAGACTTCCTGCAGACAAAACAGGAAAATCTTATGCATGAGCATTTGAATCAGAAACGCTGGAACGTTTATCTAAGCACTGTAAAATACTTTGTGTTCACAGCCACATAAAAGGACAATTATACCAATTATGGCAGATCAAAGATCAATCTGCTCAGCCTGCAGGTTCTGAGAACAACAAGTAGGAGATATCTACAGATAATGCACAGAGTGACCCTTCCCCTGTATTGTCTGTGGACAATAGGACAATTAAAATCATTCACCATCTCCATCAGAGGCTGCTAACAAGATTAAATTAAGCTGTGACCTGGCCATTTGCATCCCACCAGCAGAAGAATAAAAGCCAAAATCAGTCATTTATCACCCTGATTTATTTGGTCACACCTAAAACTATTCCACAACAGATGAGATTATCTACAGATTTTTTTTTTTTCTTAGCTAGTAATTACACTTCCAACAAAGTAAATTATTTCTTTCTCATGGTCAGCTACAAGTTAGAAGACTTCTGGGACATCTGTAATCTCAGATCAACTTCTGAGGAACAAGGACAGTGTCTTTTAGCACTTTAACAGGCATTATTTTCCCTTCTAGGCTAACCCAGAACAGCAAATCAATACCACAAAGGTTATGTTATGCCTCCTTTTGCTGCAGAACAGCAAGCTGTTGATGCTTTGCTTTTTATAAGTGGCTCATTGTATTAATAAAGAAGTCACATATTGTCTGTCTCTCCAATCACTGTGCATTTAGGCTTTTTCTCCCTTCATGCTCTTGAAGCTATTGGTTGGAAGTAAGTTTCAGAAATTTACACATGATTTCATAAATATGGCATCTTTGTCATGCTAGGACTGAAAATACTCCCCCCACAGCTACTGTTGAGGGTTCTCAGCCTTTTTTAATGCCATTCTGTTTTTCATTTTTTTATGCTAAGCAAGGAATGTCATATAACAATAAAAATTAAGCTGCTTACAGGAAATGTGCACTAATCCGTCCTCAGTCAAGATAGCTAATGAAAACTGGGATTCATCAAATTCTGCTGATAAAAGAGACTAACTGCACCCAGAACACATCTATGTAACATTCTGGCAACCTATCACTGTAGAGTCTCTCTTTTGATTAGAAAATCTGTCTCTCTCTCTTTGGCTCCATGAGGCATCAGGATGAATTAAAAGGAGCTGTATTCTGCATGTACTGACTCAGAAGTTCACTGAGCAGAATCACAGCCACAAAGGTCCTTTTGCTTGGCAGGAAAGGCTTCTGTGCTAAAACCCATTCAAAAAGGGGATCCCTAACCTAGCTCATAATTACAAGGACAATCTGATAATTAAAATTGTTAGACAATCCTAACTAAAAGCAGCCTGACCTCTCCTTCTGCTGGTCACTATACCAGCAACACCCCAGAAGAAGAGGTGTGCACTTCAAGGATGCAATTAGGCATGACATCTACCTGCTGCCAAAGAATGTGGCCGCAGCAAGGATAACAGCTGCAGTGGGGGTGAAAACTCAAAAGGGAGTGGCAGAGCCATCACCTGGAAACAAGCAGAGAGGGGCAGGCTTCCCTGCCACTGGAGTCAGTGATGGGAGAGAAAGCAGCAGCTGAATCACCCCAGAGCCAAAAACTAAGCACAGCTTCTGGGCAAAAGCATTTGTCTCTTTCAGCTGCAACTGCTTAGGGGGCACAGAGTTGCTGCCCCTCCAGTTCTGCACTGCTTTAGCTGGATGTCAGGAAGAAATACAGGAGCTGAACGTGGATGGCTCCTTGCTCTGTCTATTCTCTCCCTTTTCCTCCTTCTCTGCATTTATCTGTCCTTCCCTCCCTCTTCTGCTCCTCCAAGTTTTATTTCTTGGCTCCACCCATAATACACTGAGATTATTTTTCATTCAGCTGCACTGAAAAGGCAGGATATTTGTAATGTCAGGCTCAGGTGGGGATGAAAGAATAAATGAAGCTGGAGGCCGTGTGTGCAACAACCTGAGAATTTCTATCATAGATCCTATTGTTAGCAACAATAAGAGAAACTCCTTTTGCCCTTAATGAAAAGGAGCAAAAAAGAAAGCTGGACGTATATTACACTTTAAATTTGCAGCTAGTAGACTAGGAAAAGAAGATATTTTAATAAGATTATAAGGAATAAACACACAAAAAATGGGGTATGCTGTTCCATCACCCATGGTAAATCCAGCCCCAGTCTTTTCTTATGTTTATATAGACACCCTACATAGGTGTACATATATATAGGGTATATATGTAGGAGATATATATACATATATATATATATGTAGGGCTATTGCTTTGGAATTGCTGGACAGGGACACGGATTTGATGAGAGGGGAGAAAAAGTGGAGCCTTGTCTTACATTCCTAGGCTGTGACAAAACCATTCCTGGAGCTGCAGCAGGGACCTGACTGCCTTCTGGTGCCCAGATAAATCAGATTTGGCAATGCCTGGTCCGACTGACTTCCAGAAAAGAAGCAGGAGAACACAGCCAGTGTGTTAAGAACAATGAAATGAGGCATTTCTAAACTGGTACAATAAATACCCCCTGACAATTGCACTGGTTTAGCTGTATTAGCAGAAACCATAAAACCCAACACCTTTGACTGACTGAGAGCACTAATCCATACCCAAGCTCCTCGGAAATTCCTCTGAACCAAGCTATACACTTGGTAAGCAGTATATCTTATTGTATTGGCACAGGAAATTGCCAATCCACTGGCTACTGAACCATGGAAAGATTTCCATGTATTTTCCTCTCAGTGACACACAGAGTACGTCACAAATATGTTTGTAAAACACAAGAAGCAAGCAGATGTAGACAGTACAAGTCATATATTTAACTGGAAATCTGCAGTGACTTTTTGTGTTAAATTGCTTGCACAAACCTTAGAGAGCAATTAAATATTAATTTAAAATTAATTAAATTAAATATTCACAGGTAAGTCCTGACCTGGAAAGCTGTCTGATTTCAGCATCAAGTGCTGCTATAAATTCATATCTCAGAGTGTTTTTAAGAAGTACACCTCGGTTTCTGTGCTTTCAATATAAAGGAGGAGCTGTAAATCCCAATTCTCACAACATTCATTTCAAGTGGATCTTGCTGGGGGACAAGTCTCCTAAATCTGCCTGAGTACATGTAAAATTTTCCCAATTTCCTTCTTTACTGACTGACAAATTTTATGTGGTGACAGAATAATGCCAGAGACCCCGTGGCACAATGCCACATGCTAAAAGGGTGCACATGGTCTCTCAGTGAGCACACCACCTGTGGGCTTTGAGGATGTAAACCTCCAAAGCAATACATTTCATCTGGGGTGAGAAAATTCCAGTCCTGGAAGGGGAAAGCGAGCAAGGATGCCAGCCTCAGCAGAAACTGAAATTTTGAACCCTTATTCCTTGAATGTGGCACAGCTAAATACAGCTAAACTGTGCAGATACCCAGGCTGCAGACAGAGGGAGAGCCAAGGATGGTGGTGATTTGTACCATTTTCACACCACTTCTCTGTTAGTTTGTGGGGAAACAGAAAAAAACCAAAACAAAACAAACCCACAACCAAAAAAACACCAAAAAAACACACAAAAAACCCCCACCCAAAAATAAAACAAACGAATGAACAAAAACCTTTACAAAAATAAAAGCAACTTTCACTTGATAAAAATTTTAATGACCTCCCCAGAATTCTCCAGATTATTTCTTTCTTGCCCCAAGTTTTGATCTCACAAAAAATGTTCAGTAATCTAGCATTTTTCAAAGATTTTTTTTCTATTTTATTTCTGTACTACTGCCACAAAAGACGCAACAGAAGCAGAACATAAATCAAAAAGAACTCTGCTGCACAACTGAACACCAGTTTCTTAGAGAAATGCAATTATTATATCTTATGTAATTACTGCATAATGCAGTTATTATCTCTTATAGAGGAGAAAAAGTACTTTAAAAGAACTGCAAGGGATTCAAGGCATCTCTCAGTCCCTCAGGTTCAGTTCTGGCCCTGTAATCCCCAAGTGTGACTCCTTCCCAGGTGCTGTGAAGTCCTCAGGTTCAGCTGGCACCCTTACACTGGTATGAAAATAACTCTTAACCTCAGAGTATTCACAAGGAGAGAGTTGTAGATTCCATTTACAATTTAAATTTCTAATTACAGAAGGCCTCTCAGCAGTGTTCTTGCCAGCCAAGAGCCAGAAAAGGAGCTTCCCTCCCTTCTGTGCCAAGGCTTGGTTCATACAAATGAGAACATTTGGGAAAGAGAAAAGTTTACTAAAGAACGTTGTGACAAGGTACAAAAGGCTACAAAACTGTTCCTGGAGTTTCTGATGATGGATACAAAGGTTCTGATGCTGAAGCATCAGGGCAGAAACCAAGAAATCTGAGATTTTTTTTAAGCTCACTCAGCCTCCTTTCTGATTTTGTGTCAGCCAGTACTTTTTCTTTGCCTTTTTTCTGCCACACTGCCCATCTCTGTCCCCCGATGAGGAAAACAGACTTGATACTTCCTTTTTGTGTTTCCAGATTGTTTTTCTTTCAGAAGTGCTTTATAAAGAGGGCACTTTCTGCTCAGCACATGTCCTCCTCACATGTGTTTCATGGAGTGTGTTTTCATGGTGTGAGCTATTAAACTATGGGCCAAATTCTCTTTTCAGAGAGTCCTTGACACCAAAGCTTGTTAACTGACCCATTGAAGAATAAGAAGTGGAATGTCACCTAAAAATAGTATTTCTGAAGCTGCAAAATACCTCCCAGTTGACTGATTATACAGGTGGCTGTTGTTCCACATGTAAAACTGTTACATGCTACAGAAAGAGGAAAAAATGTGAAGAGGAATGGAGGGAAAAGAGGTTGCTTTCCTCCTCTGCTTACTGAGAGAGAAACTAAAATTTTAGTTCAGTTAAAAATAAGAGTTTTGCTCCATCTCTTTAAGAAACTTGGAGAGGAAGAGTTGTAACTTTTCACTTTGGCAACACCACATAAAGATAGCTTCTAGCTTTTCTTTGCCATTGAACTATTTGCCAAATTTAATCTGAGTTGACATAATCCTTAGTTGCTCTGAGAGCAGCAATTTTAAGAGGTAAATCTACCATTTCTGGGTAATTCAGTTTCCACCATTCCATTCCCACATCAGCAGTAGATACACTGGCCTAAAAGTGAATTAACTTCTCTATCAGTAATCCTGGAGCAAAGCTCATCAATCACTGGGGCCACAGGACAAGGGAAAGCTACACACTCATGTCTGGCTATTTTTCTCTGAGGTGGAGTACAGTTCAAATATAGATTACAAGCCTGATGAAGGAATTACAAGGTGTTATGGTCTGAGTTAGACAGCAGATAAAATGCAATTGTATTGGCTCATTTGAGGTTTCACTCTCAAAGCTTCTGTCAACCAAAGCCTATCACAAAAGGCAGCATCCTGTCCATGCAAATTAAGAATATCCAAACCAGGGGAATACTCTAGAAGATAAAGAAGCCACTGTTCACATTTCACTAGCTAGTGGAAGTTAAGCATCAGAAAGTACAATTTTTAAATTACATAGCAACCTGTTGATAAATAGGGAAATCTTTTTGCAGGTATGAACCAATGAATTGTTTTTCTGGAAGATAACAGCATTGAAGACACACACCAGGGAGTTTAAAGGCAGCAAACCATCATGCTAAGGAATTTTAAATTTTAAAAGATGTTTTGAATAGTAATTGAGGTAGATAAATTCAGTAAAGTAGATTCAAACCAACAAGACCAATGTATTCAGAAGGCACGAGGCATAGTGCTTGTTTATTTACTGTTGTGACTTCAGAGTGCAGAGCATCTCTGATGATGCCAGTTGCAAATGACATCAGCAGAAGGATTTACAACCACTCAGGGTGGTGATGTGTTTCGAAATCTGAGCATCCCCACATTTAGGACATTTATTACAAAGGCTATTCAAGGTCTGTGTGACTCTTCCCTTACCTGGGTATCAGTGAAGGGCAGCACTATCTCAGCTAGAAAATTTGCTGGCTAGGACTTCAAAGCTTTGTGCTGAGGGATATGGAGATATATATATATAGATAGATATATATATATATAGATATATATATAGATATATAGATATATATATTTTTTTTTTCCCCCCCCAAAGAAGTTAAAACATTTCGTTTAACTTTTTGGCACTCAGCTCAGGGGGTTGAGAGAAATTTCCCAGGGAAAAAATATAATTTATGGCATGCTCCTTATCACTTTATGCTGAGCAGGTGCTAGCAGGGAGGCTAAGATAATTTCACAAGTGGATGGCTGTAAGTGTGAGCGCTGTGCTGCCTCAAGTTTTCGATCTGTAGGTTGGAAAAGCTGTTTAGAACCTTGTCCAGGAGGTGGCAGGAGAAGTTTACCGAAGTTTCAGTGGTCCCTCCCTGTCAAGCTCTGACCCACAGAACCATTAAGAGCAAAGAGTTACCGTAGGGAAAGGTGATAAAGTCTGGTTGCTAAAAAACAGAAAAGCCTCTCACAGAATATTTCTTCCTTGAATCTGATATCTATGCCTGTGTATTCTGTCCAGTTATAAACACACTATATTTTAAAGGAAATCCAGTTTGCAGCAGCATTCCAGCACTGCAGTTACCTGGAACACAATTTAATTTTTATTCCAATTTCATTTCTGCTCCATTCTACCAGAAAGAACTTTTGCAAACTCAATTTACCCGAAAGGCAACAATTTAAAGGAATCCAGTGGCAAAAAAAAAAAAAAAAAAGAGTAAAAAGAAAAATCAGTGACCCAACTGAAAACCATCCATCACTGATGTTCACACTTTGTAGCTGGAACACTGGAATACCAAGTATTTTTATTGAGAAACCTCATTAGTACTTTTGTCTTTGGCCATATTGCAGCAACAAGGGAGCCCAGGCCACAAGACTTGATTTGGTACAGAAAAAATCATTCCCTAATTTGAGTTAAAAATAAAAAGGATGAGTAATGAAAAAATCAGCCTCTGCCCATAATTCCTAGAATCTGTGCTTTGTTCATCCTTTTTTAATTATTTCAAACTCTATTTGTCACTCAGTACATTTTCCTTTTCTTTCACAACCACTGTGGACGGGAAAAAGGATCAGCCTCTTGGGAATTCTGTATTGGTTACACACCAGCCATTAATTTAAAAGGGTCAGGTTTTCTGACTTTGTAGCAATTTTTAAATGGTATTCACATTGTTTTGCTCCAGCAGAACAAAAAGTAAATTTAGAGAAATTATTCAAATTTAGGCAAAATACCGGCCTTGAGAAAAATAATACGCAGAAAAAAATAACTTGTATAAGGGGCTAACCCATGCAAATGGGCAGCCTAGCATGAGAATGCTTAATATTATTATTTATTCAGATTTTTAAGTGATGATTTTTTGTTTCTAGAAGCGCAACCACTGTGGCAGACAAGTTGCAGCAGAAGAAGAGGCATGAAGCAAACGAATTCTCTTTTGTTCTGTGCAGCACAGAAGTGCTGCCCCCAAGGTGCAGCGAGCAGTTTGGGAAGCCAAAAGCCTTAGGAAATATCAAGTCCCTATGACAGCAGCTCAGACCCTGCCACAGGGAGCCTGTGACAGGGCTCTGCTGCAGATTCCTGTGTGCCCTTGTAAGGGAACATGTGTTAGATGGTGGTGTCTTAGCAATTAGAAACTTTCACCCAAGTTACATGATGGAGAATTAGTGTGCACAGCGTTGTCTCAAGCACCCCCCTCACATTTTCAGTTTGGGAAAAAGAAATGAAAACCAAATAAAAGTGCTTTCCTCAGAAACATGAGGTTCTGTAGGGAAGTTATCAGGACTTCCCTGCCTGCTCTGGGTTCTCCCTCCAGTGTAGTTTACTGAACTTGCTGAGCTCTCCAGTAGCCTGCTCCATGGAGTGCTGTCACCTCTGTCAGTACAGGACAGATCTAAGGGGGCAGACCTCACCAGTGTAAGTCACTGCAGGGTCAGTTTTCCCCATAAAACAACAGAACAGATATAGCTTGGAAACATCATGGCAGCAGCAGGAACAACAGCCCTGAAATCAGATTTTATCTCCTTCAATATCTACAGTCCATCCTGGGACACAGGAATAAAGGGTCCATGGGCAGAAGCACTGGGTGGGATGGGGTCACAAGGGCAGGAGACACAACCTTAACCAAAGCAGAGCACCCAGGTGTATTCTCCATTCCTCAGCTCTGGGAATGCTTCACGGCCAGAGAGAAAACTCAGTGCTGAGCACTTGTGAGAGGAGAAAGAGCAGAGGTAGAGAAGCCAGAGATGGCAGCAAGCCTGACATCCAAAGCAGAAATTGTGTCTTTCTTTCCCTAGCCCAGCCCCATCTTCAGATCATCAGATGCTCCCCATCATTTAATTACATCATTGGTGCTTTGCTTCTAATCACATGGATTTAATTCTCTCATTACCACTGCTCTGTCTGACAAGCGCTGCTCTGAAGTGCTGGAAGTGCCAGATCTGCAGTGCAAAGATGTGTTTGCCATTTACTGCAGGCTCACAGTGCAGGCCTTTGATCACAGCCAAAGGCAAAGCCAGAACTTCTGTCACATTTAGGATCTTGGGGTTCTCCCTTTCATGAATTTACCAATGATCCATAGGAAGACAAAAGCTCAGCCTCACACTACACTGCTTTGGTGTCCTAATGACACCCATACCCTGAATTCAGTTCCAAAGGAAAGGGCGTTCATGAGGTATTCTTTTTTTTTTTTTTTTTCAAAA